>APFE031055540.1:159454-173215 GCA_000404065.3 Pinus taeda | reverse complement strand
TGCCACTGTTTTCTCGACCCCGAAATGCCCAACAGCCCGACTGTAGTGTGCTTCCCAAATCATCTTGGCACGCTCACTTGAAGGAACACAAAGGCGACCGAGGTGGCATAATAGGGCATCATGAAGGTGAAAATCTGCAACCTGCCAACCCTCCAAGAGTGTCTGGTTTGCGTGGCCGAATTCTGGGTCACTTTTGTAGAGAAGTGGCCAATCAGAAGTCTCGTGCCCGCAAGAGTTGAGCACGGTGGCTAGCGCCATGATCGGTGGTCGACTGAGGCAATCTGCAACATTATTGGTGCTGCCCTTTTTATACTTGATATTCAAGTGAAACTGTTGCAGGTATGTAAACCACTTCTGATGGCGATCATTCTACAATTTCCCTTGGGTCTGTATGAACTGCAGAGGTCGGTGGTCTGTGTGGATGACCGTTTCCTTCCCCAAAATGTAATGCTTCCATTGTCGGCAGGCCTGTACAATGGAATACATCTCTTTATCATAAGTGGGGTAATTCCGGACTGTGTCTGAAAGTGTTTCACTGTGATATGCCACTGGATGTCCATGTTGAGTAAGGACTGCCCCAATAGCATAGTCAGAGGCATCTGTCTCGACCTCAAATGGTTGTTGTAAATCTGGTAACGAGAGCACTGGTGCCGTGCAGAGGCGATCTTTCAACTTTATGAATGCCTCATGTTGAGATTCAGACCAAAAGAATTTTTCTTTCACTCCTCCCTTGGTGACTTGACTCAAGGGCCAAGTGATATGAGAAAACCCCAACATGAACTTGCGGTAGAATTTGGCAAGACCTAGAAAGCTGTGGAGCTCTGTCAGAGTGGTTGGGGATGGGCAATCCCGAATGACTTGGATCTTGGCTAGATCCACATGCACCTCCCGTTCATCAATAATGTATCCTAGATACTGAACCTGGGTCATGCCAAAAGTGCATTTCTCCAAATTGGCACATAGCTTGTGTTGCCGCAGTGTTTGGAGAACTTGTCAGATGTGGTGGAGGTGCTCTTCCCAACTCTGGCTGAAGATCAGAATTTCATCCAAGTATACCACTACAAATGAGTTGGTGAATGGCTGCAATATGTCATCCATTAGCCTCATGAAGGTTGTAGGAGCATTCATCAATCCGAAAGGCATAACCAACCATTGAAAAAGGCCCTCCTTGGCTTTGAAGGCAGTCTTCCACACATCAAAGGTTTCGATTGGTACCTGGTGATATCCCAACTTTAGATTGATCTTGCTGAAATATTTCACCCCCTTTAGTTGATCCAGGAGGTCATCAATCCATGGGATCAAGTACCTATTACGGACAATGATCTTGTTCAGTGCCCGATAGTCAATACAGAGTCTCCAAGTCCCATCCTTCTTCTGTACCAACACGATCAGGCTCCCACAAGGCGATGAAATCGGACGGATGTGACCTTTCTTTAGGAGCTCCTTAATCTGCCTCTTAATTTCATCGTTCTCCAGAATGGAGCGCCGATAAATTGGTCCATTGGGTAGCGGTGCACCTAGGGTCAGATTGATGGAGTGCTTGACCTGATAGTGCAGAGGAACCCTTGCGGGGGAGGTGAAGATGTGCCCGTACTCCTCCACGACCTTGTCCATCTGTAGTTGTTGTGGGGAGGGGCCCTGTCTGGAGGCCGTGGCCACTATCTTCTTCTTTCCTTGAGGGCGTATCATCAGGAAAACAAATTTCCCAATTTTGGATATGAGCTTACTGCATTGTTTTGCAGTAATCAAAGAGATGGCGGTAGGCGGTGCTACCTCTGGTATCCTGTACAACTTATTTCCCAATGTAATAATAACAGCACGGGGCCTTGATTCATACACAGCATGTCGCTTCCACAAGTATGGTTGTCCTAATAATACATCACAAAGTTCAAGGGGAGCAATGTCACACAATACCTCATCCGTGAAGGGCTTGATGTTGTATGGAAGGCGACACTGCTGGCTCACGCGAAGATCCCGTCCTTGGTGAAGCCACCCGATGGTGTACAGTTGTGAATGTGCTATGGTCAATAAGCCAAACCGCTTCACGACCTCTGCCGAAATGAGGTTCTTTTGGCTCCTGCTATCGACAATGAACTGTAGTGAGGAGCCCTTTACCCACATCTAGGAGTGGAAGAGACGATCCTCCTCCTCTTGATATTCGGGTTCATTTTTCTGGATCTTGGCAGTAGCAACAGTGGCATTGGGATCCGCATCAATGATCTGCTTCCCTTTGTCATTCCCCTTGTCGGGCTCTGACTCAGAGTCGGAACATGCATCTGATTCTGAAACCTTTAGCTCAGCCACCAGTGACTGCTTGGCCCGACACTCACTTGTGTTGTGAGTGGAGCTCTTATGGAACTCACACCATTTTCCTGTGTCCTTTTTCGGCTTTGCGGCGCTGTTCTTTGCTTGTAGCTTTGGCAGGTTGTCTTGGGTTGCCCCGCCTTGGCTTTGTCCTTTGTTCTGTGGTTTAGGGGCACCTTTCCCCTGCTTTGGATTCGCAGATCCAAAGTCTCGCTTCTTTTGTTTAAACCTCTGCTCGACCTTGGTGGCATATCGGTATGTTGTGCCAAGCGAGGAGATGTCCAGGAATTCTATTTCTTCTTGGATGTACTTGTGTAGGCAGCCGCAGTATTTGAGTATCAAATGCTTCTCCGAATCCTTGATACCCAACTTTGTACGAAGGGTATGGAAAATATTGGTGAACTCCGACACGTTTTGGTCCCTTCCCTACCGCAGCGTGGTCCACCATGTATTCATCCTCATAGCTTCTGATAGGTTAGTACTGCTCCTTGATGGCATCACAGAATGAATTCCAGGTGGGTGCGACTGAAAATAGTGAGCCGGTATTTTCATCTTTTTTCTCGCAATAGGTTTCCCACCAGTCCTTTACGTGGGGGGTTGCTTTGAGAAGAGCGAAAACAATCTTTTCTTGACTCGAAAATTGATGAACAAAAAAACAACCCTCTAGCATATTTAACCATTTATCTATGGAATCTACGTCTATTTGATCCTCGAATATGGGGATTTCAAAATTAACTTCTACCTTAAAGGGCGTGGCGTTTCCAGAGTAGCTGCTGGAAGCCGATGCGTCACTTCTGGGTAGCCGCTGAAGGATCTGGGCAAAGCTATCCATCATCGCGTTCCATTGTGTTATATAACTAGGGGGGATAATATGGGGTACAAAGGGAGGTACCCAAGGTAATAATGTAATAATGGGATGGGCCATAGTAATAAATAAGGTGGTTAACCCATATCATGTAAGGGAACACAAGTAGTTAGTAATAATGTAATGGGCCCATGGTATTAGTTCGATGGTATAAGGGAACCATGGTAATGATCCATGGTATTGTATGTATGAGGCCTATATAGAGGCTAGAGACTCCACATGGAGAGATTTCAAGGAATAGTCAAGAAATATTGTCAAGGAATTATTGTATGAATAGACATATGGCTTGTGGAGTGTTCTCCTTCCTTAAGGAGTGAATGTATGGTGTTGCCCTACCTTAAGGAAGTTGTTGGGCAAGGTGTGCTCGAGTGATCATGCGGAGGTGCGGATTGTGCCAAGTCTTGGTGTGGGTGTCTTGGTGGCTCGGGTGAGCGCCGCCCATCATGCAAGGGTGCACGGAGGTGAAACAAAGAAGGCAACCGAGATTGTCTTGATTGTAAAATTGGCTAAGTATGGGACTTGGTCTTTCCAAGCATACTTGTACATTGTAAACTGATATTCTTAATATATTGTTGGGCAGACTCATTGTTCAGGGAGTTGCCCCTCCCTTTATACTGTGCAATTGTGTTCTCGTTTATAATTGTTGTTGATAATGAATGTGTATGGGTGTTCATTGGTATAAAGGTTAACTTAAATATACTTGGTTGAGAATCACAAACTAAGTAGGAGTAAGTGGATAAACGTAGTCCATGTGCATGAGTATTGTTAAAAAGAAAGTGTTCAGTGGTGCCGCACCTTTCCAGCACGGTTGAAAGACTACTGTAGGCTTGGGGCGTGACAGGTGGTATCAGAGCAGGCTGATGGCTGGGTTGATGAAGAAGTTACTATGATGACAGGTACTTGCAGGTGAAGGAAGTTGGTTTCACACTCAAGTGGAATAAGGACTGGTTCATATCATGCAGGGACCGTGGAGAAGGCTGAAGGGCAAGATGGTGGATGAACCTACGACAGGTGAGTCTATTCATGATGTAGGTGAAGTCTTCCAGTACGAAGTGTTGGAACAAATGGGTCGATGGAGTTCTAACTGGGTTTCAATGAAAACTGAGAACATGAGGATTTGGGAAAGCTGTTCGGAACTAAGGAGGGAACTTGAAGAGCTCAAGAGCCAATGCAGAAGTACGACAGATGTTGAACTCAAGGAACTTGATGAGGAGATCCAACGAAGTGGTCTTGGTCTTCAAGAGCTCTTGGATGAAAGAGCCCGCTTAAGGAAGAAAAGTGCCATGATGGAGGCCGAAATCGAGCAGGTTGAGGAGGAGATAAAGAAGAAGCTTCTTGGTAAGAAGGTTGTTGTGATTGTGCAGGAAGAGCTCGACTACATTGATAGGTTGGGGACTTACTACTGAGACAATCCAGAGGATGTCCGGAAGCTTAGTTCCATGAGAGTAGTCAATGGACACTTTGTTCGTGCACTTAAGCAAAGGTCGATGAAGGACAAGCTTGAGGGAGATCAAGCTAAACTAGGATCGGGTTTCCTAGAAGAGCCAAGCAAGGAAGTGAAGTACCTTAAGAAAAATGTCACGTTGGAGCATGAGCCAATTGACAGTTATGAGGCCGAATTCTTGAAGAAGGTTGCTGATATAAAACACAAGACAAAGCGGACAGAAGGAGGTGATGCCTTGAAGCTGAGTTTTGTGCAGGTGACCGTGAAGGGCAAGAGATTTGCAGCTTTTGTTGATACGGGAGCTACTCATAGCTTCTTGAGTAGGAAGGCAACAAAGTCTTTTGGGAAGAAAGAAAAGATGGAGAGGGAATTGAGTGCTTTCAAAGTAGTCAACTCTACCATGAAAGCTGTTGTTGGTGTGATGGAGAACACTCAGGTGAGAGTGGGATTGTGGTTTGGGAAGTTGGACTTGAGGGTTATGGACATGGATGATCACTCTATGGTGCTGGGGCAAGATTTCATGAAGCTTGCACAAGCCATACCGATGGTGGACCGGGACATTCTCTTGATCACAGCTGAGGGAAGAACCATGATGGTACTGATGAATAGAAGGAGTTGCTTGGGGTATAAACCGAGGATGAATTCTATGACTTTGTATCCCAAAGATCCGAATGTGAAACATGAGGATGTGGAGCAAAGAGGACTTGGGAGTATGACTCAAACAACGAAGGAAGGGAAGTTGATTGACTTCGTTGCAAGAGTGGGAAAGAATGAAGTAAGTGAGAAGGCAGTCTCACGAACCTTGAAGCACTTGACAAAGATTTCTTCTACTGATGATATTCACAATGGAGTTGTGAAAGAAGGAAGTCCGAGTACTACTTCAGAGGCAGTGGTTGATGAGGATTATGAGGGTAGAGATCCTGCTGGCATAGTGGATTTTTGCAGGTATGCTATGGGCATATATGACTTTCAGCTGACAAAGGAGAAGCTCAAGGAGCTTGGATGTACATGTGAGGAGGTTGAGGCTGTGCACAGATACTTGAGGACACAACATCAATCTGATACATGGGTGGATGAGAGTCAGGGAGGAAACTTCCTGGCCCTCCTTTCTCTATAGACAACCTTGGAGATAGGTTGGTGTGGAGGCCTTGGTAGGGAGGAACCACACCAACTTTGCAAGGGGCCTTGAAAGGGGGCTTCTTTATGACAGATTGCAAACTTGGGTGCAGGTGGCTAGATGTTGGGATGAAGTCTACATGGGTTGGACATCATGGAAAACTAGTGTCATGGACATCAGGTTGGAGACAGGGAGCATGACAATTATGCGAGGACATTATGTGGGAGCATGATTAGAGGTGTCATTCATGGACATTCTATGGAGGAGTGCCGAAGCAAAGGATGTTGTGCAGATGTTGTTGTGACATGGAGATGTATGAGCTAGTGGGGAGGTTGTACACTCTTGTGCAACAAGGCCATGGCTTGATCATGTTGCAAATGGGATGGAGTTTCCATGGACCTGAGCAAGGGAATTGGACAGATTCTTGATGAGTCTGAGATGTAGCAGAAGTCAGGGAAAGACTGATGGGGACATAACGATGTGCATTCTTGTGGTTTGGGCATATGGTTGTATTAGCTACCCAACTAGTTCGAGTCATTAGGGGTACCAATGTGCAAAGGTGTGTTCGTATCAGGCTGGACCAAGGATGAGCATGCATAGGTGATGTTTGACAGAGAGATGTGGCTGTGAGTTCTAAACTTGATGGAGAGCATTCAGATGTGTGTTCTGATGGGAGACTATAGGATGAGGACGAAACTTGGTGGGTTGACACATTGTTGCAGTGGACATGTAGCTTGGGATGGAGGGACCAGCCTTCCATGATGTAGAGCAGCATGTGGAGATTGTGACAAGGTGGTCGATGATCATGGATTGAGAGGATATCTGATGTATGACATAACGATGGGATGTGTACCTTGGTATGGTTATCTTGGTGATGGATGGTTGCTGAGGTGAGACATGGTGGAGATGGAGTTCTACATATGTTATAGGGATGTTTGCAGTATGTGGAGGAGTTGACATCATGGATATTGATGATCTTGGTGGATGGATATCAGGATGGTATGTTGTCGAGGACGACAATGACTTCAGGTGGAGGAGGATGTAACGCCTTCGGATTATGCGACGCGGTTGGGAGCTGGGTGACCCGGGCGCGCGCACCGGCGAGTGATGGTTAGTGCGATAGGCAATCTTGCGACACGGTTGTGCGACCTGGTTTGCGATGAAACGATGATTTGCGACAAACGGAGGTTATGCGATGAAAAAATGAACAAGTGGTGAACGACGAACGGTGACTTATACCCACGGTTGGAGCGTGTGCGATGAGTGAGGCCAACTTGCGATGGAGTGGAGGCCGACTCATCAAACGCGTTGGAGAAGGGGTGTGCGTAGTGTAGGTGGGGCGGTCGGTTGGGCAGCCCACCCACACGCTACGGTGGCTATATATGTAATGCGATGGGGGAGCGTTCAACCATCATTCATTCGATCGACATTCTTACAATCTTCACTCAAGTTGTAGTGTGTTGTCTTGTGCGTAGAAATAGAGAGGCACAAGTGCATAGCTCGTGCGCTCTCTTGCCTTAGTCGCATGGTTTGGCGAGCCATTTATTTTGTTTTGGGGAGGATAGGCGTTGCTCCAAAAAATATTTAAGACTGTGATGGTCTGTGCGGATTTGGAAACGTCGCCCTAGTAAGTAAGGTCGCCAGGTCTCTACTGCATGTAAGATGGCCATCATTTCCTTCTCATAGGTAGATTGACCCAGATTCTTCCCACTTATTTGTTGGCTTGTGAAGGCCAATGGTCAACCTTCCTACATTAAGACTACCCCAATACCTGTACCCGAAGCATCACATTCAATGACAAAAGATTTGGTGAAATCAGGTAGTGCTAAGACTGGAGTGGAACACATGGCATTTTTTAGATTTGTAAATGCCTATTGTGCGTCCTCATTCCAGAAGAATGAATTTTTCTTCAAGAGTTGAGTGAGGGGCTTCGCTATGCGACCATAATTGCAGACAATTTGCGATAATAGCCTGTGAGACCCAAAAATCCTCTCAGGGTCTTCAAGGTCTTAGCTTGAGGCCAATCCTGCATTGCCTAGATATTTTTGGGGTCCACCTTGACACCTGCACGCCCCACAATGTGGCCCAAATACTCAACTTCTTCCATGCCAAACGAAAACTTGGACATCTTAACAAATAATTTATGCTTGCGGAGCAGTTGCAAGAGTAGATCTACATGCTGAAGATGTGCGGCCCAAGTGCAACTATAGATGAGGATGTCATCGAAGAAGACAAGAACAAATTTCCTGAGATATGGTTTGAGAAGATGGTTCATAAGGCTCTGAAAAGTAGATGGGGCATTACAAAGACCAAATGGCATGATCAGGAACTCATAATGGCCTTCATGAGTTCGGAAAGTAGTCTTTGGAATGTCGACTTCCTTCATTCGAATTTGGTGGTAGCATGAGCGAAGATCCAGCTTGGTGAATGATTGAGCCCCATTGAGTTCATCTAGCAAATCATCAACCACCGGGATGGGAAATTTATCTTTGACTGTCAACTTATTGAGGGCCATGAAGTCTGGACACATCCGCCATTCCCCATCTTTCTTGAGTACCATGACCACTGGTGATGAATAAGGACTAATGCTGGGATGTATGACACCTACTTCCAAAAGTTCCTTGATTATTTTTTCTATTTCATTCTTTTGGGTGAACGGATATCTGTATCGGCACACATTTGGAGGTTGGGCCCCAGGAACCAAGGTGATGCTATGATCATGTTCCCCTCTCGAGGGTGGAAGCTCATGAGGCTTGTCAAAGACCGGCAAATGGTTATTTAAAATCTGTTGCATCTCAGGATGAATCGACAGAGACTTGGTTTCGACTGCTTGGATGGCATTAAATTGATCTATAACTCCATGATGGCCCTTTTTTAGCAAATTTTCCATCCTATGCAAGCTGATGATAAAGGGAGCTCGCCCCTGGAGTCCACGGAGGGTATGTGTGGAGTTGTTCTGCTTAAAACTCATATATAAGTCCTGGAAATCCATTGTGATTGGCCCAAGAGTGCGAAGCCATTCAGCCCTGAGGACAATGTCGCACCCACCCATGTGTATGGCAAACATGTGGGTCTTCAACTGATAATCCCCCATTTTAAGTTTGACATTTTCACAATGGTCTTCACATTTCATTGTGCCCCCATCCGCAATTTGGACTTGGAAGTTAGAAATTGCTCATACAAAACAATGCACTGCTTCCACGACTTTTTGATGGATGAAATTATGTGTACTTCCACTGTCAATCAAGACTACTACTGGGTGATGTTTAATAAAACCTCTGATTTTGAGTCTGAGATCTCCCCAGGGCGCTTATTGGTGACCTAGCCCATCAGAATCAGGATGACGAGCTGAGCACGGTGGTACCATTCAATTCTTAGTGAATTTTTTTTTTGGGCAGTCCCACATTTCAAGAACATCGGGACGGTGCATGGTAGAAACTAGAGCTCAAGCTATGGCCAATGAGAGGAAGGACAAACTTGAACATTCCTTGCAATCCCTCCAAAATCAGATTGACAGACTAACTCACCTAATCATGATCATAATCCCGAAGGGCAAGGAGGAAGCCCATGAGGAGGCGTATATTGGCATTGGACATAATGAGGGTGAGTCTAGCCATTCTCTTCACCTCTAGGGCCCCCAACAACAATCCCGTCCACAACCTCCCAAGTTGGATATGCATAAATTTGATGGTTCTCACCCGGCAGCATGGATAGCACAAATGGAGCAGTATTTCAATCTAAATAACATCTTAGATAATGAGACTCAGATTATGGTGGGGAGCATGTACTTGGACAATGAAAGGTGGCAATGGTGGGAATGGCATCAACGTTAAAATGCACCTTTTATGACTTGGGCCACCTTCAAAAAAGCTCTTACAGACCGCTTTGACTAGGAATCTTCCTTTTTGGGTCGTCTTACTAAGCTCTGACAGACTGGCACAATGGATGAATATAATACAGCCTTTGAAGCCTTAGCATTCCGCACTAGGGGTCTCTTAGATGTGTTCCGCACAGAATGTTTTATCAGCGGTCTTAAAGAGGCCATAAAATCCCACGTCCAACTGCACCACCCTCCCACATGGATGGAGGCTTGCAAGGTAGCTCGTAACGTGGAACGTGCGTTAGCATCCCAGCACATTCGCCCAAATTTCACTGCCAAGGGTCGCTCCCCACAGGCTCACAGCACGACTCAAACACTTAAGGTTCAAAAGGTGTCACCTGTAGAAATGGCCGAAAGAAGAAAGCAGGGATTATGTTACTACTGTGATGAAAAATACTCCCCAGGTCACAAATGCAAGGAGCCCAAATTTTTTCAAGTTGATGCCACTGATTATAGCTCATCAGAGGAAGCTCCACCACTTGAGGAACCTGAGGCGGTAGAAGAGGACAACCAAAAGGACAATGTCCCTAACGAACTAGTTATTTCACTGCATGCTTTGGCAGGGATTTCTTCACCTCAAACTCTCAAAATTAGAGGTTTTATTAAATATCGCCCAGTAGTAGTCTTGATTGATAGTGGAAGTACACATAATTTCATCCATCAAAAAGTCGCGGAAGCAATGCATTGTTTTGTACGAGCAGTTTCTAACTTCCAAGTCCAAATTGCGGATGGGGGCACAATGAAATGTGAAGGCCGCTGTGAAAATGTCAAACTTCAAATGGGGGATTATCAGTTGAAGACCCACATGTTTGCCATACACATGGGTGGGTGCGACATTGTCCTCGCGGATGAATGGCTTTGCACTCTTGGGCCAATCACAATGGATTTCCAGGAGTTATATATGAGTTTTAAGCAGAACAACTCTCAAAAATGCCATGTGTTCCACTCCAATCTTAGCACTACCTGATTTCACCAAATCTTTTGTCATTGAATGTGATGCTTCGGGTATAGGTATTGGGGCAGTCTTAATGCAGGAAGGTTGACCGTTGGCCTTCACAAGCCAACAACTAAGTGGGAAGAATCTGGGTCAATCTACCTATGAGAAGCAAATGATGGCCATCTTGTATGCAGTAGAGACCTGGCGACCTTACTTACTGGGGCGACGTTTCCGAATCTGCATAGACCATCACAGTCTTAAATATTTTTTGGAGCAACACCTATCCTCCCCACAACAAAATAAATGGCTCGCCAAAATGCTGGGATGTGATTATGAGATAATTTACAAAAAAGGGCAAGAAAATTGTGTAGCAGATGCATTATCGCACCAATTTGAGGAGGAAAGTACCCTGCTAGCAATTTCCCTTCCCATTCCAGAATGGATTGAAGAGGCTCGCAGGGAATGGTTTTCACATCCTGGGCTCTCCCAACTCATTTCTCAATTGCAGGCGGATCCAAATCCCACCAAGGGCTACTCATGGCAGAATGAGATTCTTTGCTACAGGGACAGAGTCGTAATATCACCAACATCCACCCTCAAAAGTCTTATTTTGGCAAAATTGCACTCATCCCCCATTGCAGGAAATTCAGGCTTTCAGAAGACGTATGCTCGCAACAGAAGATCATTTTTTTGGACAGGCATGAAAAAGGACATCCTTACTTTTGTAGCAGAATGCGATGTTTGTCAATGCCACAAAGGGGAGACCGTCAAAGCACCAGGCACATTACAACCGTTGCCCATCCCAGCAGTAATATGGACGAAGGTTTCTATGGATTTCATTAAAGGTCTTCCAAAGTCAGGAAACAAGTCAGTCATCATGGTGGTTGTGGACAGACTTTCGAAGTATGCTCATTTCTGCGCCCTACCCCACCCGTTTACACCAACTTTGGTTGCTCAATCTTTCATGGATCAGTTCTTCTAATTGCATGGTATGCCCACTTCTATTGTGTCCGATCGTGACCCGATCTTCATCAGTAATTTTTGGCAAGATCTCTTCAGGCTACAAGGCACCCAACTAAAACTCATCACTTACTATCATCCACAAACAGATGGTCAAACTGAAGCTGTCAACAAATGTCTGGAAACCTACCTTAGGTGTTTCACTTCAGAAAAACAACATCTTTGGGTATAGTGGTTACCTCTGGCTGAATGGTGGGATAACACCAACTATCATGCCACCACCATAATGACTCCCTATGAAGCAGTATATGGTCAACTCCCTCCTTCCCCTACTTCTTATATCAAGGGATGCTCAAAGGTACAAGCAGTGGATCAACTCCTACTTAACCGTGCAACCATGCTTGCCCATCTTAGAGAGAATCTTCATCAAGCTCAAAACCGCATGAAGCAATAGGTAGACCAGCATCGCTCAGAGCACCAATTTCAAGAAGGGGATCAGGTATTTTTGAGGCTGCAACCATATAAGCAAACATCACTCAAAGACAAGTGGTATCAGAACACTTTCTTGGGCAAAACAATGGAGAATTTTTATTTTTTATTTTTTGCAGGATTTTGGGGGCGAAGAATTTGCAGATCAGATATGTACGTTTTGGTGCAAGGTCTACAAAATATAATTGCAGATCTGGATTCTATGTGAAAACTACCCGATTTCAAAAAAAAAATCAGTTGAATCAGAGTCCGGATGAAGGAGATATCGCTGATCTAAAAATCAGTGGGGTTGCAGACAATTTTTCAGGGCAGCGAGTTTGCGGCGCAGATCTGGACGTACTAGTGCAAGATCTGAAAAATCTAATTGTAGATTTGGATCCTTTGTGAAAAAATACCCAATTTCAAAAACAAAATCAGTTGAATCGGAGTCCGGATGAGGGAGATAGCGCTGATTTAAAATCAGCTCTTTTTTGCAAAAAATTTGGTGACGATGGGAGAGTTGCAGCACACATCTGAAATTCTAGTGCCTGGATCAGAATTTCTATCACATGGGTAGATGCAGAATGGTTGTTCCATTTCCACAAACAATCATAATAGGAATTCTGAGCAATATTGATGAAATTGTGGCCATTTCAAATTTTCGCCCATTTTTTTGGTGATGGCGGGCCTAGATCAGAAATTGAAGGACTTGTATAAATTTGATGGCTCTCATCTAGCCAAATGGCTAGCACAAATGGAGAAATATTTCAACTTGGATTATGTCTATGATGATGACACTTAGCTTATGATGGGGAGCATGTACTTGGACAATGAAATACGACAATGGTGGCAAGGGCATCAACGTGGCTATGGAAGGTTCTTGACTTGGGACGCCTTCAAAAAAGCTCTTATGGACCACTTTGACCGTAAAATTCCTATGGATAAGCTCACACAGACAGACACACAGCCTAGCAAAGATTTTATTTTTACAAGAAAGAAGGAAACCAAGGAACCTAAAGGGTTATTTTCTGCTTGTATCTCCTTATTACAGGTTCATGGATTGATTCAGAAAGAGAAGATCATTGTTTCTATAAATCCTAGTTGCAAGCATAATTTCATCAATGTTAGTTTGGCAAAAAAATTGCAAGTTCCCGCAAAACACATTGAAAACACACAGGTGGATGATGAGGATGTCCAAGTGTATAAGGATTTGAAGATTTATATGGATAAGTATGTCTTGCATGGTGATTTTTATACTTCAGAGATAGATAATATGGATGTTGTTTTGGGATACCCGTGGATGGAATTAGTGGGTACTATAAATATTAATGTGCAGAAGAAATTCCTGAAGCTCTGGTATAGAAAGAAGAAAATTACATTACAGGATATTTCCATCAATAAACGGGTAGAGTCCACGGAGATTGACGCAGAAGATGTTCTAGGGACTGACATATCAGATGATGAGAAGTTGATGGTCGACAATCAAACACAAACAGAGGTTGAAGCTGAAAAGGTAATAGGTGCTGACACATCTGATGAGGGTTCAGTGGTTGAAGTCATATTGGAAAAGAAGACACCACAACAAGCACCACAGCAGGGTGAATTAAAGAAAAAGACATCGTGGGTTAAAACTTCAACATATCATCACCCACATCACCCCGCAAGAAAACAACCATCAAGATGGCAACCAATTAGCCACACGGACAAAAACCCCCGCAGGACAGATAGAGAGGAGCGAAGATCCACCTACTACACATCTACACAGAAGAGCTACCACAGTCAACTT
>APFE031055540.1:126188-158125 GCA_000404065.3 Pinus taeda | reverse complement strand
AACATTGTTTTCCCAATGCAGTTCTTCCTTCATACTCTTCCTTACAAAAAATTGGAAAATGCCTTCAATTTCAGAAGTAAATGATGAGATTATGGTGCCATTGGAATGACTACACCTAGAAAAAGCTCTAGAATAGGATTTCACTTGAAGAAAGCCTTAAACCAACTTGCCCCCCTTTAGATGATGTAACACCCTCCTCCCACATCTACCCATGTAACCGACCAACTGGAGTAAAAATGTGACGAGATACTACTATTATTATATTCACCATCCTATGTGACCTGAAGGAAGTGGAATCGAAAGAAACACAACATAAAAATATTCCACATCAGCGACAAGACTCTCAGGAACCATCCCAACCACTCACGTAGTTAGCCCTTGGGTCCCACTGAGGTTTCAGACTCCTCGACTCCCGGACGCGCCCACTATATGGACCTGATAGCATCCAGGAGGCTCTAAACGCTCTCATGCCAAGGCATGCTAGTGTCTAGGGACTATTTTACCCAGTGTTGTGCCAGCATCCCAAAGATTTGAGCCAATTTTTCAAGCCCAGAACCCAGGTCATTACCCATAATTGAATGACACCTTTAGAACAGTGAGATAACAAGGAAACAATGATGCAAATCTAAATACTTGAACAAGCTCTTAGATGGAACCCTACTAGCCATAACAGGTGTTTCGTCGAACATATCACAAATATGTAATCTACATGTGTAAATAACAAATTTAAACATAGGGGTCTTATAATTATCTGAGAATCATTATGGAGCATTGTTCTGTTATATCATTTGTTGCATTATCATTTATTAGGTCATTGATACATTGTTCATTCATTTACAAGTAAAAACATGATGATATCCATACATATCCACTGTCATAAAACACATACATACCCAACTTAATAATAACAAAAATACATAGGAAATGACATGCATATGATTCACAAACCAATATAATACTCATACAAATACAAGGAGAAATGACCTCATATTGATGATGCAAAATCCAAACCCAAGATGGAACTACCACGTTCCACCCGACCATAGAATGTTTGAGCCAAATCTCTCTTCATCCATTCACCCCCGCGCCACATTCCAAGCATCAATGTGGGAATCAAACCAAAAGAACCAACCAGGTCATCTCGGGGCTAAACCACCTCACCCTCTGTTTGGCCAATTTAGAGTGTCCTAAATTGCTGTAATAATTGTCAATCCGGGAGTCGTAAACTATTGAAGTGTGGCGCACTATATGTGCAAGATAACCTATTTCTTATTTTTTGTCGTTTTTGAGTTTTTGTTTTGTTTTGGGTTTATTTATGTTAATTCCCTAATGTGAGATGGAAATTCTAAAAGACAAGTATGATATAAATGTTCAAGGCAATGATGTCTTTTAAAATGATTTTCAAATCTTCAAACTTTTTAAATACATATGATGATGAAACTAATTCCTGAAAAGAGAGTGAAAATGTGCCACTATTCTAATTAAACAACAGTGAGCTAGTGACCATGAAACCCATTATCCTTGCTGCCATGAAAATATAAGAAAAAATAAACTCAAAGAAATCCAAGAATTGCAAGCAAAGTAAACTAAAATCACATTACATCAACTCATATTCTGACCCCTCACCATTCGACTCGCTCTGGATTTAGGAGGTAATCATAAACAATTTGAGCAATCCGATATCTAATTTGCAGAAAATAAAACTAATATCAAACTACACACTCATACTTCAATCCCTCACCATTTGACTCGCTCTGGCTTTAGGAGGTAACTAAGAATGACATAAGCAATTCAATAACTATCTTGCAGAAAAATAAACTAATATCAAACTACGCATTCATACTTCAATCCCTCACCATTTGACTCGCTCTGGCTTTAGGAGGTAACTGAAAATGACATGAGTAATTTAATATCTAACTTGCAAAAAAAAAAACTAATATCAAACTACGCATTCATACGTCAATCCCTCGCCATTTGACTCGCTTTGGCTTTAGGAGGTAACTGAAAATGACATGAGTAATTTAATATCTATCTTGCAAAAGAGTAAATGAGAAAAACTGAAATAAATAACACAGTGCTGGAACTAAAAACTAAAGGAAATGAAAATCAGCAGAAGGACAAGAATAATTCCATTTCTTTATTCATTAGAAAACTATGTGCAAATGCACGGGCTGCCTATTGTAATCTGAAACAAAAGCACTGATCAGTTAACAGTATATAAAATGTGAAAAGCTATGGACAACTATCAAACATTAATACCATAAGAAATGCGATATATATACAAGTGAATGATTATGGCATAAGAACATAAAGAAATAAAGCATGAAACTCTACAGTAATAAACAAGACCTCGGCCTGTGCAGGGGCCCTTTGCACAATCCTCGGACAATCAATGATCAACCACGAATTGAGCTCAGAAACAGAGTCTTCTCATGTATTAAAATGCAGTCATAACACAGTGATAAATTTACGCCACAGTGGGTTCCTTTACAGTCAGAATTACATTACCAAAAAGCTAACTAATATGCGTATGAGAATGCATTATTTATAATAGAGGATGACATAACTGTTTTCCTACATTCTGTGCTGATACAAGACATGTAAACAACCACATCCCGATATTTAGCACTATGGCTGCCGTGATGATTCAATCTTTGGAAGGTGGCTGTTGGATCCGGTTCATGGAGCAGTCCACAGGTGTTAAATTGTCCCCCGAGATCTAGGAACAACCACGCAAAGCTTCATGTGGTGAAAAATAGAGTTTTATCACCATAGGACTCTTGAGTTGACAACCGCTTTGCCCATCGTTGACTATGGCCTCTTCTAATGAATTCGACTGAGCCAATAGGACTCGATCCATGTCCACGTCAGTTGCAACTTGCCCATGTGGATCGATTCGCCTGAAGACACCTGCAATATAGACTTTGACAAAATAACTGCGGAAACTTGGGCTGGCTACGGAAAGTGAGAAGATTCCGCAACTTATAAACAAAAATCTAGTTCAAATAGCAACACAAACACAGTCCAGAAACCACTTTAAATTCCCTTTTTTAAACTAATATGCAATGATATTGATGACTTACGAGGTTCAGATGAATGGGAAGAAGCTAGAAAAAGGTGTAGGAAAGATGCAGCTTTGGGACTCAACATACCCCCACTGTGAAGGTGTTGCATGTCCTCATGCAACCAAAATTTGTACTATCTCCCCTTTAAATCATATGTTCTGAAGCTTCTGCCAATACATCCAACCCTCTTCCTCTCTTTCTTGGTGCTGCTAACATCCTGGGCTTCTTCATCAAGCATCTGAATTTAAGATTAATCAGTGCTCTACTGATCTTCTTCTATTTCTTCTTCAATTTTTTGTTCTTTTTGTGCCATAGTCCCAGGTGTAGCATAGTGTTGTCATGGATGATCTTGTCCACTCTGCTCTGCTCTTTGAGTGCTTCATTTTCATTTTTAATATGTTGATTTAAAACCTCCAACTCAAAGATTTTTTGTCTCAATGATTGGACTAGGGCTTCTTATGCTATGTGAGGTGAGTGGATGAAGTGCTAGGACCCGTGGCTGTTCTTGCCAAGGATTCTATGTAATCATACACCTGTTGCTGCTTTGGATCTATTTTGAGTGTTGTTTTCCTGGGGTTGTCCCCAAAATGTTGTGGAGGAGAATTGACTTCAAATTCTGGCCGAAAAGGACTCTTGTCATCACCTTGAGGACTAGTTTCAACATTTGGCTGAGAATGAGGTGGACTACTGCCAGCTGGAGTTTGTTCAGGTGTTTCTTCTCCCAAATCAACAAAATGGGGTCCTTTTGTTTGTGTTTTTCTCCATTTTCCCTTAACCCTGCTGCTTCTTCTTACATATTGTGGACTACTGTCTTTTTCCTTTCGTTTTCCTTTCCCTTTCTTTTTGGCCATAGTTGACTGTTCCTGAAGGTGAACCAATCTCTCAGACAATACTTGATGGTCTTCTTCTGAGGAAGGGGTTTGATGCACAGCCTCAATGCTTCTTTTCTCCTTTGATTTTGTTGGCTTTTTACCCTCAGTCTCTTCCTTCCTCCTTTTAGATAGTCTTTCTTCCTTTCTAGATTTCTCAACTGTGTTAGTAGGAGTCTTTTCCTTCCCCCTTTTAGACAGTCTTTCTTTTCTCTCAATTGTGTTAGTAGGAGGGCTTTGAGTTTTATCATCTGTTCTCTTTCTTCTACTTCTTTTTGATGTACTGCCTTCAGGGGTTTCTTGGGGTTCTTCAAAGAAATTTCTAATTAAAAATTGCTCCCAAGTATCCTTTTTCTCCTTTAATTGTTTTTCTATCAGGATTTTTATGAGACCATGGTGATACAAATGTGGTTTTATGTCCCCCAGATGCTTTTGGACGGTTACAGACATCTTTTTCAAACTGTTTAGTAAGAAGTATGGCAGATTAAGAATCTGGTTGTCTAGGAAATTCATTAATAGACGTGCATGATACATGTACATTGCTCCAAAACATCCCTCACAGGTGATAAATTTTTGAATAACTAACAATAAGCTGGCCCATTCTTCTTTTAAAACATGATCAGGAATTCCCTTTTTGAAAACGATGACATCCATACCTGGGTCACGTAAGATCACTCTCCAAGCTTCATCACCAATGCCCCGGTTCTTAAACCAGTGTTCACCTCCCTAGGGAAGTTCTGTGGTAGTTGCTATTGACGCTTCAGTTACTGTGAATTTTAGGTCTCCAATTTCCACCTCTAGTTCATCAAAAGACGTTGCAAAGGCCTTTGTAACCTCCCTATGGTAGCCTTTGAATTTCTGGATAAAATGTAACCACCTGGCCTTCTTCAATATATCTTTCACTTGCGGATATCCTTCAATAAATTTGGGTTCCTCTAGTTCTGCCCTCAACAGTCGTCCCATCATTCCTTCTATTCTTTAAAACTTGTCTGAATTAGCAGAGATGGTCAGGGTTTATGAACGAGATCAGCAACTATAAGCGGATATCAGAGAATAGGTACACGGAATGAAGCGGAACAGAGAACAAAATGGGGTGAAGGCTTATGTGAGCACGGTGGAAATGAATCCCTGAGGTCAATAGAACAGTAGGGGGAGCAAGTGCATTTGGAAGTTTTTAAAATTGGGTGGCTGTAGAATGGACGCAAGCACGTTTATAAAACGGCTGCGGATTTTGTGCGGCTAAAAGAAGCCGTAGTCAAATCAACCTCGATTCATAATGACAAATGGAGTGTGAGAATATTTCCAAACTTGAGTTAAATCTGGGAATTTAATCATAAGACCGTTGGAAAATAAATGCATGGCTTATGGAGGAATGGCGTGGAATGAAATGGTTATAGAGGCGATTTCATTTAATCATTGCATATAGTTGAGCTCGTGATTTAATAACTATGCAAAAATGTGTTAGAATGCCATTTGAAATAAAGTTTTGTTCATACCTTGGAATTCTTGTCATTTTTCCTTAGTCTTCAATCAGTTGCTCCTCGTTGGTGCTTTTGAATGCCTTATGTCTTCATAATATATCCTCATACCTGCATTTGATTTCATGATTACTGAACTAACATCTAACTGTAATAAATTTTTTTTGTTTTGAAAAACAGAGTGGTGGCTGCAGAAACCCAACTGGCAGCGGAATCAGTGAGCAGCTGCGGAAACTGACTTTAGCTGCGGGAACTGACCTTAGCTACGGAAACTGACCCAACAAGCTTATAACTAAATGAGATGTATAAGTGATGACTAACTGGATGGAAAATGGTCATAAAAAAATTTATTAATGGAATGAAATGAATGAAATGGAGTTGAAATGAAGTGATGTGAAATGGAAATGAGATGGAGTGGAATGAGGATGAGGTGGAATGGAATGAAAAATAGATTTTTTTTTTTTTTTTTTGGAAAATATAGGGTGTCAGGAATTCTTGATTTTCACCCTACATTTTCGGTATAATGCTGCCAATCAATGATTGGCTTTCAGGCTTTTACATTTTTTTTTTTTTTATTTGACAGAAAAGAAAAAAGGCTAGGCTGGTGGAGAAGAAGGATTCTTCTTTCACCTGGTCCTATTGCAGAATTATCTTGAAACATTTTCAAATTCCTCTTTTGAGAGTGGCTTATGATAGATCTTTAATCTGTGGCCATTCACAATAAGAGGAGTTTGAGATTCATCAATGGTCTTGATTCTTACTACTCCATCGCTAAAGACTTTGTCAATCTCATATGGCCCAAGCCAATGAGTCTGAAATTTGCCTTTAAACTTAGAATCAAATAGCAATTCCCAGTCTCCTTCTTGAAACTTTTTCTCTTTGATATATTTGTCATGTCACTTAGCTCTCTGATATTGAACTAGATCAGTTCTTAGGATTGCTTCTTGTCTGATCTCATCTAGCTCATTCAACTGCTCCATTCTATGCTTTTGGGCTTTCGATAGATCCATCCCCAACTGAACTGCCATCTTGAAGGTTTTGACTTGGAACTTAATGGGGAGCAGGACTTCTTTCCCATAAACAAGTTCATAGGGGGAATGTCCTGTTGTATTTCTCCATGTAGTTCTGTAGGCCCACAAGGCTTCAGGAAGCCTTTCTGCCCAATCTCTTCTATGTAGATGAACAATTTTGGTGATGATGCTTTCAATAACTTTTGTTTGTAGACTCCACTTGGCCATTTACTTGCGGATGGTAAGGAGTAGATTTCCTGTGCTTGATTTTGTATTCTTCCATCAGCTTCTCCATCATGTTGGATGTAAATTGACTTCCCTGATCTGTCACAATTTCTCTTTGGACACCAAAGCGAGTAAAAATATCTTCATAAAGAAAACTAACAACTGAATTTTCAGTAGCAGAAAGTAATGCTTTGGCTTCTACCCATTTAGTGACATAATCAGTACATACCAATATATACTTCTTTTGTTTAGATGGTGGATTAATAGGTCCAATGAAATCTGACACCCATTTTTCAAAGGGTTCGATGAGTACCTGTGGCTGTAATGGCATTTCATTTGAAAGAGTCAGTTTCCATACTCTTTGACAGCTGTCACACCTTTAGACATATTCTTTTGTATCTTTGAAGAGGGAAGGCCAATGATATCCTAAAGAAAGGATTTCATAGGCCGTCCTTTTGTCAACAAAGTGTCTGCTGCATGGTTCATCATGACATGCCTTGAGGATTTCAGGTATTTCATCTTCCCTAACACATTTGCTGATCACAAAATCTGGCCCTGTTTTAAACAATTCATTAGAAATCCATGAATATTTTGAACTCTCCTGAATAATCTTTCTTTTTTCACCAGGAAATAGATGTGGAGGTAGTTTCCCTGTAACCAAATAGTTAGCAATATCTGCATAGCAAGGAGTCTTAGTAGTTACTGCAAACAAATATTTATCAGGAAACTTATCCTCTACAGGAGAATCTTCTTTAGTATTTTGGATCCTAGACAAGAAATCAACTACTGTATTTTGTTTCCCTGGTCTATCCAACACAGTAATATTGAATTCTTGTAACAGTAAGAGCCACCTTGTAACTCTGGCATTAGTAATAGGTTTGTTCATTAGATATCTAATAGCAAAATGATCAGTCTGGATAAAAGTTTCATAGCCTGTTATATAATGTCTAAACTTATTCATTGTATGAACAACAGCTAAGAACTATTTTTCAATCACAATATAATTCAACTCAGTGGGAGTCAAATTTTTACTGGTATAACAAATGGCATAAGGAACTAAATCCTTTTGACCTAACACGGCTCCTAGAGCTGTATCTGAGGCATCTGTAGAAATATGGAAAGGGAGTTTCTAATTTGGTCCTCTCAAGATAGGTGCTTCAGATATTCTTGTTTTCAAAGTTTCAAAGGTTGTTTGACAATCAGGATCCCATTTGAATTCACGGTCTTTTGTAAGCAGTTTGAAGAGTGGAGATGCTATTTTAGTGAAGTTTTCTATAAATCTTCTATAGTATCCAGTGAATCCTAGAAAACTTCTAACATCTCTTTGACAATTTGGAATAGGCAACTTGGAGATGACTTCAACTTTTGATCTATCAACTTTAATCGCATCTCCTGAAATGTAATGTCCCAAAACAATACCTTCAGTAAACATCATAAAACATTTTTCATGACTTAATGAAAGATTTTCCTCTTTATATCTTATAAGTACTTTTTCCAAATTCTTTAATGCTTCTTCAAATGAGTCACCATAAACTGTAAAATCATCCATATAAACCTCTACACAATCATGGATTAAATCAGAAAAAATTCCTAGTACTACTCTTTGGAATGTTGCGGGTGCATTACATAATCCAAAAGGAAGCACTCGGTAAGCAAAAGTTCCCCATGGACAAGTAAATGTGGTCTTATCTTGATCTTCAGGTGCTACCTGAATTTGATTGTAGCCACTAAAAACATCCAAGAATGAAATACTTTTTGCCTGCTAAAGTATCTAATACTTGATCAATAAAGGGTAAAGGAAAGTGATCCTTCAAAGTTGCTTCGTTCAATTCCCTGTAATCAATGCAAACTCTCCATTTACCATTCTTTTTTAGGTACTATAACCAAAGGAGAAACCCATCGGCTATCTGAAATTGGATAAATGAAGTTCACATTAAGTAACTTTTGGAGCTCTTCTTTCACTATCTCCCTAAGGTTTGGATTCATCCTTCTCTGAGGTTGTCTGATTGGTCTACTATTTTCCTCAATGTAAATGTGATGAATACAAGTCTTAGGGTCAATACCTTTCATATTAGTATATTCCCATGCAAATGCAGTAGATTGTTTTTGTAAGATTTTGGTTAGTTCTCCCTGTTGTGATTTTTCCAAGTTTTTGTTGATATTCAATGTTTTACCTAGAAAAATTTCAATGGCGGAACTACCAAACTCTTCCATAGAGTAAAGAGACATTTGTCTAGATGGTAGATACTCAATGTTAGAATCCAACTGAAATTGTGTGTGGTCATATTCTCAAGATATTTCAAAATTTTCTAATGTATTCAAAATTTGACTATCTTCACGGATTTCAGAAATGGTAAAGACAGGTTGTATAGTTTCCTCATCATCGACCCATTTGTTAGCGCTCAAATCTACCTTAGGCTGAAATAAGGTAAGACTCAAAGCCACATCAAACCACGCTCAGCCTCGTAGCTAGCCCTACGAGGACAGGAGAGGGCTCTCTCCGGGTCAAACTCGGCAAAAGATAATTGAAGAGGCTCGAGATGACCGAATTGATGACTGATTTTAGGCTAGGTATGAATTACAGAGACTATGAAATTGAGTTTTTGAGGTTTTGTTGAATTCAAGGGAAAGGCAATTTTGGGTACGGGGATGAGGCACAACTTTTGCAAAGGTCTACTTGGGGCAAGATAGGTGATTGTTTTGATGCCTTAAAGTAAGTGAGATGAATAGATCAGACTGGCGAGGAGCTAAGGAGAGCAAGGAAGTCTCAAGGATTCTCCTTAAACTAAAGAAAACATAGAAAATTAAACAAATTTAAAGGCAGAGCATACCAAGTTCATGGATTCTACCTTAACACTTCATTTGTTTAATTACAGAAGATTAAATAAATAAAGTGGTACACATACACAACTTACAAGTACTGAGAGAAACACACCATCAACACATAAAGCCACATGAATCCCAAATAGTGCTGCAAAACCCTGGTCTTTCCTTTGCCAAAAATGCAGATAAGATAAGTACAATAGAGTGTCAAGCTATTCCCAAGAGTCCAACCTCTCCAACCCCTGAAAATGATTGAGAAATTGCATCATATAGACCATCCTAACTCCTTTCCTTGCCTCTAGGGGTTGATCTCATCATTCTAGGAGATGTTTGAACTAATTCTAAACAAGGAACTGAAATCTAGGTAGTCAAACAACTTACCTCTATATGCTAGGAAACTAATTCATTCATTTAATTTTCACCTTTTAGTGAATGAATCCTCTAGAACAAGTAAAAATGTGCCAAAATTACATCATACACATCAAATTATATCAAGTTGGGTCAAACATCACATCAAGAGGTGAAACTAGTCATAACTGGCCGAAATTTTGCGCTGGGAGGTGAAAATTTGACCAAAAAACCATGTGCGCTGCGCGCCTGAGCCCTATGCGCCGCGCGCCTTTCCACCTATTTTTGGGGAACTTCCCAGCATCCAAATTGAGCTTAGGTTGGCTCATTGGAAATCCCTGGATGCCTACTTTCTAACCCAAGTGCATTCTCCCAGAAGTACTTCCTACTGGTGCAAAAAGTGGCAGAAAGGTGATTTTCATGATGTTTTTGAGCCTTTTGGTCACCCAGAACTTAATGAAATGCTTTGGAAATAGCTGAGCATGTATAATTCATTATGAAAAATCCAAAACTAAAAGCCATTTGTGATTTGGACCTCCCAATCTTATGGGTCGTGTGCGGCGCTCTACGCGTTGAGCTGAAAAACCTGTTTTGCAAACCAAAAATTTCAAAATGACAAAATTTTCTCCAAATTCCTTGAAATTTGGGCTGAAGGTCCCCCATCAAGTGCCATGCTTAGCCAATGAAGCCTCGGCCAAAACTCGAAGCGGATCAGGCCTTTTGCGTTGTTTTTGCGCTTTGCTCAAACGCCTCTTGAGGATCTTCATTCTCGCTTTGCAAACATGCATGCGAGCCCAATAGTGAGTCTTCATGTGGCGAAGCATGTCTTTGTCCCTGTTTTCCTTCACCAACAACTTCTCCAAATGAGTGTTAACCCGAATGAGCATTGACTCTCGATCAATAGGTGTCAAATCACCGGGTCCTCTTCGGGCCAATTCCCGGTCTTCCCGAATCTTCCGCAGCTCATAAAGTTCATGCTTATCCTCCAGTTGTTTGTTGCACTGCTCCAAGCAGTTGATAACGCATTTGGCCATCTGCAATTTCTTTTGCAGCGACCCATTCTCGGCCCTTTTCTCTCGGATGATCTCCTTGAGCTCTAAGTTAGGAGAGCTAGCATCAATGTCAATGATATCTGTGTCCTGACCTCCTGAAAGACCCTCATCAACCATAGGTCTCTTACCCCTATCCTGAATTTGTACCTGTGCTGAAGATGGAGGTGAGACCCCTTCCACATGATGTGGAGATAATACTCGCTCTGCTGATGATGTCAACGAGACCCCTTCCACCTCTGGTGGAGATAGTACTCGTCGTGCGGCTGCAAATAAGGCCCTGTGGCCTTTCTGATATGTCACATATACTGGAGCATCAACATGCTCGGTCTCAGGAATATCAAAATGCTGTGAAGGCCCTCCATAATCATGAACTATCTCTGGAGGAGGCTGTAGCGCGGAAAAGAAATGACGGGAGATTAAATCCTCCCAAGCAATACCCTGTTGTGCAAACTGATGCATCACTATGATTTTGATCAATGCATAGTGATATATACTCCTGTGCTGATGTGACGGGCTCTTCCTCTGTACTAAAGGCACCATCCTCTCTATGTTATGATACATGAAAAATGGAATGCTCATCATACATACCCATGTGAAATGCATCAACAAACGGACATGATATGCATAGAGACGCGAAAATATGCCCTCACAGATGAAATATCGAATGATGAGCTTCATCAATGGTGCAAACTCATCTTTCAGGTATCTGAAAGGAAAGGCTGCGCTCAGGTGTCTGATATATCCGGGCTTGATATATGGCTCATAGTAATATCTGTCCAACATCTGGCGTTTACTCCATTCCTCCCCCACATTTGGTATCCCGGTGGCCTGAGCAATAGTGTCGGGTGACAAGGTAAAATCCACTTCGGCAAGGTTTACATGACCATCCTGTAGATGAAGGACAAATAGACGGACTAGTTCCCGATGATGCTGAGTTTGTGAGATCATCTCACAATATTGGTAACATGATTGGCGCCGAAAACAATCCATTGCAAGTGGGCAAGCTTGCAATTTGGCCAAAGAGGTAGGCTCCTCCCTAACATGCTGTCCACTTTTGCCACCTTTGTGATATCTCCGAGGCACATTAGGCACATTGACCTCCGGTGTAGTGTCACTATCATACTCCTGCTCATATTCAGACTCGGTCTCTGACATGTTCTTTTGGAAACAAGACAACTGGAATATTTATGTATGATGATATAGAACTGTGTGCCAAAATTTGACTGTTGACTTTTTTGTCTTTTTATCAAAATGCTATGACCAAGGGGACATAATTGTACAAGGAAATTGTTAGGAGGAGAAAAGATTAGGGAAATGGGGAAAATGAAAACATTAAGAAAATGGGAAAATGGTAAAGAGAAGGGAAAGGGCATGGGAATTTTGAAATTTTTTAGGGTTTTGAAATAAGGTAGGGATTATATGGTTGTAGTAGAAGGGAGGGTTTAGGATTTTGAGAGAGGAAGGTTTAGGGTTTGATGAGGAATTATTGGGAAAAATATTGGGAAATATAGGAAATGGGAAACAAGGGAAATAAGAAACCTTGGCAACATGTATTTTGAAAACCCTACAACAAACTTGGCATTTAGATCCTTACAACAACTTTGATGGACATGGAGGGTTTTCACACTTGGTTTTCATGATAAATATATCATAATTTCTTTATATAAACCATCCAAAAACCAAGAACAAGCTATGAGTGTAGGCCGACCTGCGAATTGATACGTGAGGAGAGGTTTTTTGATTGATTTTTAGGCAAGTCTGAGCATGAACTTGAATGCGCAACGCGCCTCACCCAATGCACCGCGTGCCTTACCCAACGCATCGCGCACCTCACCCAACGTGCCGCGCGCTCTGGATGCGCCGCGTGCGTGTTATAATACACTGGAAATTGTTGTCTGATGCGCCACGCGCCTATCCTAATGAGCCGCGCGCCCTGGAACTGACCCAAACTGCTCACGAAATTGCAAAATCACCTTTGAATGATGCTCTTGGCTCTCAAAATATGGAATGAGTTGCAAATGAGGAGAAATGACTTGATATAGCCTCCTTTTTTTATTTTTGCTTAATGAAAACCCATTTTCTTATGTTTGGTTGTTGACACTTTTTCAAAATTAATAGGCTCTGACCTTTTTGGTTTCTCCTTTAAAATTGGTTGAAATAATGATTTTCTCTGATAATTTTTGTAGGGATAGCTCTGATATACTCTGGCAAAGGAGACCAAGGCTGCACTTGAACAATTGAAGAACTGAAAATTTTTACAATTTTTACAAAAATGAGGTGGCGACTTATCTTCAAAACAGAGTTTTGAAGAGAAGTCCTTATTCAACTGCACAATGATGAAAACTATTGAAGTGATGATCTATCAAAGACATCGCTCTGTCCTGCTGGTCTTCTAAAGCTTTCCAAGACTAAACTGACTCAACCCTAGACCTAGACCTAAAAATTTAAAACATGACTGTAAATGACTTGTGAAGCTTTATGACTTAACCTGAACCAGCAGTGACATGCACGAGGGGAATGAATGACACAAACCACTCCATCAGAGTTATGGCATGCCTAACGAAATGCAACTGATGAAAATTGGTGGGACACCTAAAAAATGAAATGCAAAATAGAGCTTTGATCTCTGATGGAGGGATAACTAGACCGACTCTAACACCATTCATTATCTCCTACTTCTGTAATTGCTTTTGCTGGAGGATACAAATTGAATTTATTTTTCGAATTACCATAAAAAATTTACATATCCCCAGATCTACAACTAATGAAAGCATTAGCTGTGGCTAGCGAAGGTCTTCCTAGAATGAGTGGATGCCCTCCTAGATTACTCTTGGGAGTCAAAATCATGAAATCTGCTGGATATTCCCAAGAATCTAAGGAGACTGAAATATCTTCTAATACACCATCTGGTTTGATTATAGATCGATCTGCAAGTTGCAGTAAGGTGGGTGTAAAAAGAAGATTAGGAAGTTTTAGCTGTTCCATAGTCTGTCTACTCATAATGTTGATAACAGCCCCTAAGTCAATCAAAGTATTTGGAATTTCTACCCCATTGATATGTGTCTTGACAATTGGACTACCGGGATCTACATACTTCTGCATGGTAATTTTTCCCATCATTATATCTGCAATATTTCCTACCAGGTGGATTCTTCTTGTATCTCTTGGTTTCCTTCCTGGTCTTTTGAGAGTCAACTCCTTTATTGTATTTGCTACAATAGGAATCTCTCTAATGGCTTGTAGCAAGGGAATCTTGATACAAACATTCTTTATTTCATCTAGGAAATCATAGTCAAGCAACAAGATTTGTTTTTCCACTCCTTTGTCAATTTGTAACCTTTCAGGAAAAGGAGGTGTGGATGAAGATGCAGGTTGTTCAAATATAGGAGTTGTGGGGGTTGACTCTTTTTATTTTTCTTTTTGAGTGTTTGGGTTTTGAAGAGATGCTTCAGAACCTTTATTGGCTTCAAGAGAATCTTCCTCAGAAATACTTTTCTTTTGAGCATCTATAGAAGGTTTTTCTAAAACTCTACCAGATTTGAGTTGTACATCATTGAGAGGAACAATCATATAGGTAGGAAATTGTTGTCCTTCTACCATGTAAGCATTTTTAGGATTTTTATTATTGGGATTTGGCAATGGCTGGGAAGGTAGTTGATTTTCTTTTTGTTGGAATGGAAGCAAGAGTTAAGAGTTGTGTTGAGGAGTTTGTTGTTATTGTGGGAATGGTAATGAAAGTTGTGGGTTTTGATTTGGAAGTTGTGGAGCTTGTTGATTTGGAAAGGATGGAGGATATTGATAAAATTGAGCAAATCTCTCATAAGGATTTTGCATACCTTTTACCCATGATTGATATGGATTTTGAGATTGGGCCCAAGGTTGTTGCCAAGGATTCCAATTTGGCGGGGGTTGAAAGTTCATAGGATTATTGAACCCTTGATTTTGTTTCCCCTACCATGGTCTCCTTGTAACAAAACAGAGAGATTCTACTGAATTTGGATCTTCTTGAAAGACAACTTTGAGGCCAGGAATTGAAGGACAATCCTTGGTCTCATGGCTTTCCTTGAAAATTATACATGTTTCTACAACTTTTGCATCCAAGGGACATTCCCTTAGAGCATGTTTCTTCCTAATTTTGGACAAAAGATGGCCAAAGCTTCAGCTTCTGCTTTCTACTTGTTTTGTATTTTAAGGGTGTCTAGTTGCTCGCTAAGGCTCCCTAAAATATCAGTTTTGAACTCATCAAGCATATTGCCAATCTTTTCCCTACTTACTGAACTGGTTGCAGATTTGTTTGCTCTAATCAGAGAAGGATCTCTAGGTTCTTTTGCAGTTTTAGATTTTCCTCTTGAGAGATGGACACATAGTTCTGCTATGTCATGAAGTGGAAGTTGAGAGATATCTCCCTTTCCCATCATGTTTAAAATGTCTATCCATTCATCTCTAATGGTTTTCAATAGAAGGGCTTTCAAGGTTTCCTCATCTAGATTACTCATTTTTGCTCTCTTTAAGTTGTATTGAAATCTTTCGAGTAGATCCTCCAAGTTTTCATCTTCTTTTTGTATCATCTTGAATACCTCATCCTTATGATTAGTGGGCATGCAATAGTCCAGGTATCTATCCAAAAATGTTTGTTTCATATCATTCCAACTATTAATAGACTAAGTGGCTAGTCCCATGAACCATTTCAAAGAAGTTCCTTTTATTGTTGAAGGAAATAGATTGAGTTTTTGAGAGTCTTCCATATAATCATAGGTTCGATACAAGACTTCAAACTCAAATAGAAATGTTTCAGGATCCTCACTTCTCAACCCATGAAAGTTTGGGAGGACAGATGGTGAAATGTTTTTCATTGTTGTATGGGTTTCCTCATCAACTATAGGGAATCCAAATGAGTTATCCCCATCCCTATTTCCTCCGTTGTTACCTGTTCCTCCTCCATTTCTTCTTCCATTGTTTCCTCCTCCTTTACCTCTACCTCTACCTCCAAACCCATCTACTACTTCTTCTGTCATGATAATTTCTTCAGAGTCCTCAGAGTCCTCTGGTTCTTCTATTAAGGGAGGATGAGAGGGAGTTTCTTCCTTCTTTTCTTCAGGTGATTCTACTTCTTGAATTACAATATGTTCTCTTGTAGAAGTAAAGAAAGGGTCTTCCTCTAAATGAGATTTGGTAGATGGTGTAGGAGAATCCTCTAATTCAGCTACTCCTTGAATTCCAGGAATCTTAAGGCTAGGGGTAGATGGTGGTGAATATTGCCTATGCCTTGAAGAAGATGGAGTTGTGAAAATCGAACTCTTGACTCTAGCTATAAACCTTCCCCTAGAATCTCTTGCTCTATGCATGTCATTTTTTTTATTTTCAAGTTGGGATAATAATTCTCTTTCTGATCTTCCAGGTCAGACTGGGTGCAAGAAGGGAGCATACTTAAGAAATTATTGAACCAATAACTCTATTTTCTGATCCTCCAGATCACACTAAGTGCAAGAGGAGAGGATACTTCAAGAAGTTATCAATTTTTCCCTTCTTTTTATTTTTTTTCTTAGGAAATTGGCTACCTAGTTACACTTCCTTGGCAATGGCACCAAAATGTTTGGTCAATTCAGAGTGTCCTAAATTGCTGTATTAATTGTCAATTCGGGAGTTGTAAATTATTGAAGTGTGGCATACTATATGTGCAAGATAACCTATTTCTTATTTTTTTGTCATTTTTGAGTTTTTGTTTTGTTTTGGGTATATTTTTGTTAATTCCCTAATGTGAGATGGAAATTCTAAAAGACAAGTATGATATAAATGTTCAAGGTAATGATGTCTTTTAAAATGATTTTCAAAACTTCAAACTTTCTAAAAACATGCAATGATGAAACTAATTCTTGAAAAGAGAGTGAAAATGTGCCACTATTCTAATTAAACAATGGTGAACTAGTGACCATGAAACCCATTATCCTTGTTGCCATGAAAATGTAAGAAAAACTGAACTCAAAGAAATCTAAGAATTGCAAGCAAAGTAAGCTAAAATCACATTACATCAACTCATATTTTGACCCCTCACCATTCGACTCGCTCTGGCTTTAGGAGGTAATCATAAACAACTTGAGCAATCTGATATCTAATTTGTAGGAAATAAAACTAATATCAAACTACACACTTCATACTTCAATCCCTCACGATTCGACTCGCTCTGGCTTTAGGAGGTAACTAAGAATGTCATGAGAAATTCAATAACTAACTTGTAGAAAAATAAACTAATATCAAACTACACACTTCATACTTCAATTCGTCACCATTCGACTCGCTCTGGCTTTAGGAGGTAACTGAGAATGTCATGGGCAATTCAATAACTAACTTGTAGAAAAAAAAACTAATATCAAACTACACACTTCATACTTCAATCCCTCACCATTCAACTCACTCTGGCTTTAGGAGGTAACTGAGAATGTCATGAGAAATTGAATAACTAACTTGCAGAAAAGTAAATGAGCAAAATTGAAATAAATAACACAATGTTGGAACTAAAAACTAAAGGAAATGAAAATCAGCAGAAGGACGAGAATGATTCCATGTCATTAGTCATTAGAAAACTATGTGTTGCCCGGGCTGCCTATTATGATCTAAAACAAAAGCACTGATCAGTTAACAATATATCAAATGTGAAAAACTATGGACAACTATCAAGCGTTAACACCATAAGAACTGTGATATATATACAAGTGAATGATTATGGCATAAGAACATAAAGAAATGAAACATGAAACTATACAGTAACAAACAATACCTCGGCCTGTGCAGGGGCGCTATGCACAATCCTCGGACAGTCAACAATCAACCACCAATTGAGCTCAAAAACAAAGACTTCTCGTGTATTAAAATGCAGTCACAATACAGTAATAAAGTTACGGCACAGTGGGTTCCTTTACAGTCAAAATTACATTATCAAAATCTAACTCCTATGCATATGAGAATGCATTATTTATAACAGAGGATAATATAGTTGTTTTCCTACATTCGGTGCTGATACAAGACATGTAAGCAACCACGTCCCGAGACTTAGCACTATGGCTTCCATGAGGATTCAATCTTTGGAAGGTGGTTGTTGGATCCGGTTCATGGAGCAGTCCACAAGTGTTAACTTTTCCCCCGAGATCCAGGAACAACCACGCAAAGCTTCACGTGGTGAAAAATAGAGTTTTATCACTGTAGGACTCTTAAGTTGACCACCGTTTTTCCCACCGTTGACTATGGCCTTTTATGATGAATTCGACTGAGCCAATAGGACTCGGTCCAGGTCCATGTCAGTTGCAACTTGCCCATGTGGTTCGATTCACCTGAACACACCTGTAATATAGACTTTGACAAAACAGCTGCAGAAACTTGGGTTGGCTGCGGAAAGTGACAAGATTCTGCAGCTTATAAACAAAAATCTAGTTCAAATAGCAACACAAACACATAGTCAAGAAACCACTTTAAATGCCCTTTTTTAAACTATTATGCAATGATACTAATGATTTGGGAGGTTCAGATGAATGGAAAGAAGCTAGAAAAAGGTGTAGGAAAGATGCAGTTTTGGGACTCAACAGGCCACAAGAGAGCTTAGTCATTTATCCAACCCTGCAATGCCTATTGTTTCTCTACACTAAGAGAACTTCTCAGAGCTCATAGATTTCGTCAATGCATCTGCAATATTCTTCAAATTGTCTGCCTTTACCTACAACACCTTTTTGTCTTCTATCATATCCCTCACAAAGTGATACTGAACATCAATGTGCTTTGTCTTTGAATGATATGCAGGGTTCTTTGCCAATAAAATTGCACTTTGGCTGTCACAGCCTATCCTTATAGCTCCTTGTACTAACCCCATACTTGAACACAATCTCTATAACCAAACAACTTCCTTGCTTGCATGAGTGGCTGCCATCTATTCTACCTCTGTAGTTGATAATGCCACTATAGATTGTTTCTTACTCATCCAACTGACTACACCTCCAAATAGGTTAAACATATACCCACTTGTAGATCCTCTCTAATCCAGATCTTCAGCCTAGTCTACATCGACAAAGCCATGAATATCCAACACTTTGTCCAATCCCGGTCTTCCTTGGTAGCAAAAACCATAATCACTAATGTCACGCAAATACCTAAAAGCTCACTTCATTGTTTTCCAGTGATCCTTCCCTGGTTTTGACATAAACGTGCTCAACACTCCCACTGCATGTGCAATGTCTAGTCTAGTACATACCATCGCATACATCAGGCTACCAACTCCACTTGCATATGGAACATGGGACATGTCTTCTTCCTCTTCTTGTGTCTTCGGACACTATTCAGCAGATAACTTTACACCTATAGGAATAGGAACCTTCATCAGTTTACTATCCTGCATATTAAACCTCTACAATATTGACTCAACATACTTCCTCTGGTTTAACGAGAGCTTCCTCTTTGTCCGATCTCTTTTGATTTCCATGCCCAAAATATAGTTTACAGCACCAAGATCTTTCATGTCGAATTTGGAGGACAAATGGGTCTTCAAATCCTTGATAATTTCTTTGTCATTTCCAACAAGCAACATATCATCCACATACAAGACCAGATAAATAACACGGTCACCAATTAATTTAAAATACACAGAGTGATTTTCTTTGCTTCTGGTGAAGCCAAGTCTCCGTATAAATGTATCAAATTTCCTATATCATGTCCTTCATGACTGTTTTAACCCATACAAAGACTTCTTTAACTTGCATACAAGTTCTTTCTTACCCTTCACCTCAAAGCCTTCAGGTTGCTTCATGTAGATCTCCTCTTCCAGATCGCCATGAAGAAATGTTGTCTTCACATCCATCTATTCTACCTCGAAATCAAAAGCAGCAGCAACAGATAAAAGTAATATAATAGAATTTACCTTGGTAACAGGCGAAAAAATATCACCAAAATCAATTCTCGGCACTTGGAAATAACCTTTTGCTACCAACCAAGCTTTGTATTTCTCCACCTTTCCTTTTGCATTTGTCTTCTTCTTGAACACCCATTTGCTACTAATGGGTTTCCTTCCAGCCGTCAACACCACTAGATCCCAAGCCTCATTTTTGTGAAAAGATGTCATTTCATCAACCATGGCCTCTTTCCAGAGTTTTCTATCCTCTGAATCTATTGCTTCCTTCACAGTTCTAGGATCATCATCAATAATAGATAAAGAAAAATTTGAACAAAAATCATATGGAATATACCTTTCTGGCCATCTTCTTTCTCGAACTCATCTTCCCACAGGCAGAGTTTTTGGCTCTTCATCTTCTGATTCCTTCTCTACTGTAGAGTCTGATTCTTCCTCCTTTAGCTCAAACTCTGTCTTCTCAAGTTCCTTTGGTTGGACTTCATGTTTAATAACATCTTTCACCTCTCTGAACACAACATCTCGGCTGTACACAACCTTCCTTATTATTGGGTTCCAAAGCTCATAACCCTTTAAACCATCCTTATACCCAATAAAGATGCACTTTTCAGATTTACTATCCAACTTGGTTCATTTCTCCTTTGGAACATGTACATATGCATCACATCCAAATACCCTCAGATGTGAAAGAGAGGGTTTCTTACCAATCCATACCTCTTGTGGAGTATTATCCTCCAATGCTGATGAAGGTAATCTATTGACCAGGTAACATGCTATCTCAACTGCCTCTACCCAAAAATTCTTGTCCTAACTCGGCACCATTTAGCATGCTTCTTTCCCTTTCCATCAACGTCTTGTTCATTCTTTTTGTAACTCTAGTTTTCTCATGTGTGTATGGAGTAGTATTTTGTCATGCTATACCACGCTTCTTACAAAATTCTTCAAATTCCTTACTGCAAAACTCTCCACTGTTATCTGCCCTCAAAAATTTTATCTTCTTCTCTGTCTAGTTTACCACCAAAGCCTTAAATTCTTTAAACTTGTCAAAGACTTCAAATTTCTTCTTAAGGAAATATATCCATGTATTCCTTGAGAAGTCATCTATTAATGATACATAGTACATAGACTTACCCAGTGATGGAACCTTCACATGTCCAAACACATCACTGTGCACAAGCTCTAATATCTATTTCACCCTCTTACCACTAGAGGAGAAACTCACTCGATTTTGCTTCCCATATACACAGTTTTCATAGAAACCAAAATCTAGAGAGTTATTACTCATACCTTCTACCATAATTTTACCATGAAGTATTTGAAGGCCCTTCTCTCCAATATGTCCAACCCTTTGATCCTAAAGCATGGTCTTCTCTCTAGAGACCACTATATTTTCTGCTCCATTTTCAGGAACCACAGAACTGTTGCACCCATCAACAATACTGCTACCTTGTAGCTTGTACAGAGTTCCAATTCGAACTCCCTGCATCAATGCGAGTGCCCCCTGAAACATCTTGCAGGTATCCTTCTCGAACACTGTTTTTACACCTGCATCATCCAGCTTACTTACAAAAATCAGATTTCTGGCTAATGCAGGAATATGCAAAACACTCAGAAGTGTTCTAACCATTCCACCTTGCAACTTCAACTTTACTTTTATGCAACCAACAATTCTAGTCTTCCCGTCATCGCCCAAGAAGACATCACCACCATCATATTTCTCATACTCATTGAACCACTCCCTATGGGGAGTGAAGTGAATGGATGCACCTGAGTCAATCAACCAGGCCTCATGATCTACATGTGTACTTGAAGAAGCCAAGTACACATCCCCACCTTCATCTGAGGTGGTTTTCACTTTTGCAGAAGGAGCATCATTAGATCTCTTTCCTTCATCAGGAGCTTTAGATTTACAGTCTCTTTTGTAGTGCCCTTCCTTTCTGCATTTCCAGCACACCACCTTTACAGGTTTTCCTGGAGATTTAGATCTCCCACTCAATGATTTATTTTTATTTCTATTCTGGGACCTTCCTCGTACAGACAAGGCATCACCATTCTGGCTCTCCATATTTTTCCATCTCATCTCTTCCGCCAGCAAGGATGAGACTATTTCATCAAACTGCAAGGTAGTTGCATTGCTATCTATTGTAATAACCCCATGAATCTGGTAGAGAACACAACAAACTAATGCACTTATCTTCATCTGAAATTTTAATATCAACAGATAATAACTGACTTACCACAATATTAAATGCGTTTAGATGCTTTGTCACCGAGTCTCCATCTTTCATCCTCAGGTTATACATCTTTTTCCGCAAGAACAATTTCTTCACCAGAGACTTAGATTGGTACAAAGCCCCTAACTTGTCCCAAAAAGCCTTTGTCGTAGCTTCCCCTGATACATTCAGCAATACTGAATCTGAGACACAAAATTGTATTGTGCTCTTTACCTTCCGATCCAACTTCTTCAATTCTTCATCAGACACTCCCGTTGGTTTAGTACTCGGATCTACCATGATCAACTGATATTTATCCACCAACAGATCCTCCATATTGAGTTTCTACAACTCAAAACTTTGACCATTAAATTTCTCAATCTCTATTTTTCCACTGCTTTCCATCTTCTTTCACCACCAGAATCGCTCTAGCAGATCTCCCACTGAACAAGGTTTACCACAAGCCTAAGAAAAACCCCTCAACAACAATGGCGTCCCCTTGAAGCCAAAACGACTCTGATACCAAATGTAGGTTTTAACCTCATACAAAAATTACCTGCATACGAATTCTAAAACACAGAAAATAAACAATGTGAGAGTATAACACATAAAACACATATACACAGAGATTTTCCCCTGGATCCCAAAACTGGGACTACCAACTTGATTTTTGATTATGTTCCTTTCAATGTTACAATACATATTTATACATGCCAAAGCATCCAATACCCATGGACCGAAAACCATCGTGTCCAAAACCACGGACCAAAAACCATCGCGTCCAAAACCATATGTGAAAAATCATGCACAAAACCATAAGTAGATCCGCCCAACCTAATATAGGGTCCAAAAACAAAATTTTCTGGGGTGCTGCCCTGGACACCATAGAGTGGGGTTACTTGCACCCCTCAAATCCATTGTGACTCCCCCCACTATGCAACCGGCGCAACGAAGGGCGGGCTTCGCCCTCCCTTCTAACCCCCCCCCCCAGTTAACTACGTGGGCTAGTCGTGGAAAGAATAAAACACAACCCAACAACCCTAACATTTTTTCTTCACTTTATTGGGTGCATTTCAGCTAGCAGACCCTTTCTTTCCTTTTTCTTTTGAAAAACAAACTATATAATTCTAACCTAATATATTCCAATGGCTGAGATTAAGCTTATGAGCACATTTTATTTCTCTACCTAACTACTAATCTACCAAGATTAAACAGTTTGGGTAGATCTTTATTCTCTATCAATAAACATGAAATTTAAAGCATCACATAGTCAATATTAAACTATTTGACTATCATGGGTTGCGGCATTTATGACAAGTTGCACACAACCATTATTTTGTACATAAAAGTAAAAGTTAGTGGAACTTGGACTTGCACACTTTCATGATCTGTTTTTTGTTTGGGGTTCATATTTTTTTCACTTTTTTTATGTTTTCTTATTCTTTTTGTCCTTTGATATTTCTTTTAAGACATGCACTCTTTACATTTTTTAATTTTTTAATATGGAAAACATTTGCAGAAAAACAAAGGTATGTACAATATTACCATATTTAACATAGTCAATTCAAAATTATGGATCCTACTATTATAGGACCCTAACAGGGTTTACAATATTAATCCCTAGGCTTATTAATTTTAGGGTTTATATTCCTATGGTTTAATATTCATCCTAAGGTTTAATGTTATTCCCTTGGGTTTATTAATCCATTGATTTTATAACATTAATCGTAAGGTTCATGATATGAATATTTGAGTTTAATGTTTATTTTAGGGTTTATAATATTTATCCTCGGGTCTATATCCCTTAGGTTTATAATCCCTTAACTTTTTAGTATTAATCCATTGGGTTTATAATTTTAATCATAGGGTTTATAAAAGGTTTATAATATTAATCATATGGTTTATAGTCATAGGGTTTAGTGTTAACCATAGGGTCTAATATTATTCCCTTAGGTTTATAATATTAATTATATGGTTTACATTCCTATGATTTAATGTTAATCTTAGGGCCTAATGTTATTCCCTTGAGTTTATAATCCCTCGGGTTTTAAATATTAATATAATGAGTTTATTAATCAATTGGTTTTGTGATATTAATCTTAGGGTTTAAAATTAATCCCTTAAGTTTATAATCCTTTGTGTTTATAATATTAATCCTTTATGGTTTATTTTAGGGTCTATAATCCCTTGGTTTATCGGCCCCTTGTATTTATTTTTATTTTTTTGTAAGCTATGGTAGTTCCTTCTTTTTCTATTTATATAAGCAAGTTGTTCCATATACAAAATCTTGGTGGCCTCAACTTGCCCACATGGGAAACCAAGTCTGTTGGCCACCTTAGTCTCTTATAAGCCATCCAGTAGCAAAATTTAACAAGTCTTTCAACCTAAGCTAAATACACTTCACATCTAGATACATTGTTTAAGGTCCAAACTGACATATAAAGACAGGAAAAGTAAAAGCTATCTGCTAAAAAGACCAGTAAAACCTGGAAGGTAAAATGTTATTCCTTTCTATCATCTTTTCTAGAATCCATGATAGCTGGTGCAATAGCAAAGTCACCCGGTGTCGGAGACAGCTTCATCATTCATTGCTAGATCTCATCTAGTTTACGATCCTGCATAAACATCATAATTTGCAAATTCTTCATGTCCTTTTTGAGGTTGGGCATGCCTTGGGAAATTTTCGCCAACTCCCCCGCCACCTATTCTAGAGCTCTAGCCAACAAGTGCTTCCTGACCCAGTATATGTGCAAGGTTTGTTTGAATAGCATCATCCTGCCCCTTGTATGCCCTAGGTCAGGGACTATGTCCCCCCATTCTTCCATTTCCGGCTTAGAGTCTTCTTCCATGATGTTGTCCTCCATATCTTCCGAATGTTGGCATCCATTCCTTCTTTGTATGCTCAAGCTGCCTCCTTGACTACCACCTTAATGGATTTCCTACCTCTTCTCGGCTCTACAGTCTCCGAAGTGGTAGGTTATTTTCTAACTGACTGGCTCTGGCGCCCTCTACCCCCACGGCCCTTGCCTTTGTGTAGGCGAGCCATCTCTTCGTTTTTTGACTCCTGCTTATAGTTATCAACATAAAACGTCAGCTTTTGAAGATCTTCATACTTCCAGTCTTCCAGCATTTCCTTTTTTCTAAGCATCCCCACCCTATTCAAGCCCTCCCCATCTCTCTGGAGAGTCATGGCTCTCTCCCATCCTAGACTAAGGGAGGCAGCTGAGTTGTCTACCATCCAATCCTTCCTAAAGTTCTCATCCTTAGTTTCCCAGTGTCGACCCTTTATACTGAGATTACACTCCCCAGGCATGCCTATGTTCTAGCTGCTATTAATCAGCTGATCAGGTCCATCTCTCTACCTCTCATCTCTATCCTCAGGCCTACCCTAATGCAGCCCCTCCCAACATACCCAATATTACCCCCCTCCTTCAACATACTATTCTTCTCGAGAGAATTACAGGAGGTAAGCGAGAAGAAACATACCTGAAGTTATGTTCAGCCACAGAATTCCCCAACGCTTGCACTGCCCTGTTCCCATCTTCCCTTCTCTACGTTCTATGCTCTCTCCCTAATCTTGCCACCCTTATGTATCCCTTCCCACCTACCCTATGTCCCATCCCACTACCACCGTCGTTCTTGCCAATCTCACTCCTCATAATCATGCCACTTCACTCCCTTGATGTTCCTGTGGTCATGCAGGACACCACTACATCCAACTGTTCTAGCTTGAGGACAGTAGGTGGTTGTCCTCTCTCCTGATCTGTCTTCATGCTCGTACTCTCCCACTTCGTCTCCCCAATTGGGGGCCACCTATGTCTGCTATATTGAGTTAGTGTCTTCAATGGTTGTCTTGGACAAGGATTGCCTTGAGGGGTTCCAATCTGGGCTCCTCAAGTTGTGGTGGCCAGATACTATCCAGATTGCCTCCTTGCTCATTGCTTCCCTAGATAGCTAGGAAATTAGCTGCTCTGTTACCTTCCCTTCTTACATGATTTATGATCATATATTCGAACCTTTTTATTAGGTCTCCCAGGTCTTGGACTAGGCTAGTTGTCCTCCAGCTTTTCGCAATCTTGTCCTAGGTCTTACCGTTATTAAGTTTCCTCATCATATCTATAACAAGTTGGGAGTCTCCTTCCACCTCCAGGTGGTTATATCCTAGTCTTATCGTTGTTCCTAAACCTTGACAAACTGTCGTAAGCTTTGCTTCGTTGTTGCTCATGACACCACCATGCGCTGAGTATACCCATCTTGTTCTACCTTAGTCATCCGAGAAGATGTCTCCAAGCCTCACCGACCCCGGATACCTTTGGAGGCCCCATCGAAGTTTAGTTTTATGAAACCTGCAGTAGGGCGTGAAAAATGGAGAGGGCTTGTTCTGTTTGAGCAAGAAGGTTTCCACATCTGGGGAACTACCATTCTTTGATCTAGGTTTAGCTTGGCTAGGATCTGTTCTTCATTGGGTTTTGTCTTCCAATCCTCTTGACTCCATGATTTAACTAGAATGGTTTCTCTAATATGACCCATGGTTCTTCTCCAGATCTGTGCTTGAGTCAGCTCTTTGTTTTGAAAGATTCTGCGATTTCTTTCTTTCCATATCATCCACATGTTTAAACTGACAGCTAGACTCCAGGCTCTTCTCACCACTAGGTTGGTGAATTGATTGATTGTTTATTTGATTTTTTGGGGGTCTCTGTTTATCCTTCCAAAGATCCATTGGATGTCTTCCCATTGTTGTTGGGCAAACTGACAAGAATTCACAAGGTGTTTAGTCATTTCCTGGTCTTGTTTACAAAGACTGTAGCGGGGTGGACCCTGAATTCCACGCTTTTGGAGTTGGTCCCAGGTCAGGATTTGGCCTTTGCACATTAGCCAGAGGAAGTGAGTAACTTTTGGCCACCAATTTCCTTGCCAAATTTGTTTCCATATGGGTTTCAGGTCATCTTGTTCCTGCTCCATGGTGAGATTATAGGCTTCTTTGATTGTGAATGTTCCTCTCATTGAATGACCCCATCTCAGTATATCTGGACTTATTCTAATAGCTATTTTCCTTGTCTTCATTTCTTTTATATACAGCTCTCCTTGTTCCTCATCTATTGTTCTATCACATTCTTCCGGGTTTTTGCATGTTCTCCATTACTCCTCTATGTGTTCTTCTTTCCAAAACTCTCTAACATAATTTAAACCCTTCTCTTTAGCCATTTGGAAGGTGTTTCCTAGACCCTGTATACCATTCAGTTTCTCCCTCTGCTGCTAGGCTTCTTCCCAAAATTTAGCTGATCTTCCATCCTTAATTTCCTAGAAGACATGCTTGGATATAATATCTCTATTTTGACTGGCCAGGTTCCAAATTGTAGAGCCTCTTGGAATTTCCCTGTGTCTTAAGATTTCTTCTGTTTTTACTGGCATGTTGTATTTCTTCGTCCAAATTCTTTTCCATAGGTCTTCTCCTCCCACCATCCATCTCCACCTGAGCTTTGCCCCCGGAATTTGGTTCATAGTGTAGGGATCCCTTAATTCTAATCCCCCTCCATCTTTACTCTTGATCAGACCTTGCTAGGATACCAATGCCCATTTCTTATGTTGCTTCGGTCCTCCCCAGAGGAATTTTTTGAAAATCTCCACCATTTTGGCACATGCTCCTTTAGGGGTTGCCATTGTTGAGAGTTGGTAAATCGAGATTTCTTGTAAGATAGATTTGACTAAGACTACTCTTCCTGCTAGATTAAGGGTTTTGAAGGACCAATTTTCCAGTCTACCAGTGATTTTCTCAATGGTTTGTTTCCAATTCGTCGTCTTTAGAGGATTCAGAGCTAGTGGGGTGCCAAGATATTTTCTTGGGAGGTCGCCCGATCGGAATCCCAAGATTCTTGTCAGATAAGTTTTGACATTTCTAGTTGTGTTGAAGAAGTATGTGCAAGATTTCTCCTTGTTGATTTGAGTACCTGATGCTTCCATGAAGAGGTCCAGGATACCTTTCATTCTTTTTACTTCCCTGAGTGATACTGTGCAGAACAACATGATGTCGTCAACAAATTGTTGATGTGTGATCAGTAGATCATTCCCCCAAATTCAGAGACCTTTGATTTTCCTTTCCTACAATTCCTTTTTAATATATCTCCCCAGACCTTCTGCCGTAATGATGAAAAGGAAGGCAGATAGAGGGTCCCCCTGCCTTAATCCTCTAGAGGCATTGAAGGTGGAGGTTGGCGTACCGTTTAAGAGAATGGAAAAATTTAGGGTGGAGATCATATCTGAGACCCAAGCAATCCATCTATTGCAAAAACCAAAGGTAGCTAGCACCGATTTAAGGTATTCCCAATTCAGACAATCATAAGCCTTAGAGAGGTCCGGTTTGATCATCATCCGTGCTTCCTTTTTGGACTTCAGAGAGTGCACCACTTCTTGTGACGCTATCAAACCATCAAGAATTTGACGACCTTCCACAAATCCTATTTGTTCAGGGGAAATAATGCTGGAAAGGATGTGCTTAAGTCTTTTTGCCACAAGGGTTGGAATAATTTTATAGATTACACTACATAGCGTTATAGGTCTAAAACCATGGGGATCTTCAGACTTAGCAGTTTTAGGAATAAGAGACAGAAGAGTAGAGTTTAAGCCTGGACATACCTTCTGGTTTCTTCAAGATTCTTCAACCACGTCAAGAATGTCTTGCCCTAAGAATTTCCAGCACGCTTGGTAGAATTCCACTGTGAAACCATCTGGTCTAGGAGGTTTATTCTTCTTCATCCCTTTCACGATCTCTTCAACTTCCTCCATGGTAGCTTCCCTCATAAGAGTTAGGTTTTGATCTCTGGTAATCATACTTTGAATCTCATTGGATATTCTCCCAATAGCTTCTCATCGGTCCTCCTGGGGTTCCGTAAGGAGGTCTTTAAGGTGGCTGACCAATGTCTGTTCCATTTCTTCATGCTGAGTTAGGCGTGTTCCTTCTACGTTCTTTATAGAGAAGATTTTGTTTCTCTGTCTCTGCTGAATCATGGCCTGATGACAGAAATTTGTATTCCTCTCTCCCTCTTTTAACCAATTCACTCTTGATTTTTGTTTCCAAAGAATCTCTTCCTGTTTCCTTCTTTCTTCATTTTGGCTTATCAGAACCCCTTCCTCTCTAGCTAGTTCCTCGCTTCTACTTGCTATTATGATTTCTTGTTGAATTCTCCTCATTCTCTGCTTTACTTGCTGCTGGTCCTTAAAAATATTCCTGAATTCCTCTTTGTTCCATTTTTTATTTTCTCTTTTATTTCCTTTAATTTCAGTTGGAAGGTATGCATTCTGCTCCTCCCCCTTTGTTGACTTTGTCTCCACCATTCCTCTACCTTCATCATGAAATTCTGGTCTTTGAGCCATAAGGCCTCACACCTGAAAGGGCGCTTTTTGGGGCTAGCTTTGAGGTCGATTTTGAGTTTGATCGGCCAGTGGTCAGAACCCATTCCCGGAAGGATAATGGCTTCAATGAAAATATCTCGGTTTATTATCTGTTCTGATATAAGGAATCTATCTAACCGCGAGGCAATTTGGTGGGTGCCTCCTCTTCTATTGTTCCATGTGTTAATCCCATTTATCGTTGGGATATCCACCAATCTTTGTTCATTGATCATATTCCCAAAAGCTTCCATATACGAGCCGGACCTTCTGAGGCCTCCTCTTTTTTCATTTAGTGATGTGATCATGTTGAAGTTTCCTCCAACAATCTAGGGATTGTCTGGGTAGAGACTCCGAGTTTTTACCAAGTTCTAGAGGAAAATCCTGCGTTCTCCAGGTATAGGTTGTCCACACACTCCTATGAGGAGGACCCATTCCTGTGATCCAATGTTCTTGAATTTCCCGGAAAGAATTCGAGGTAAACTTACCCAATCTTCAAATTGAACCTCCTTTGGGTTCCAGAGTATTGCCAAGCCCCCAGCACTTCCTATGGCATCCTGACCTATTATCTTGTAATGCAGTTTAAATTTACCCATGATGTCTTTCAGTTTCTGTTACTGATATTTGTTTCCTGGATAATCATTATATTAGGCTTATCTCTCTTAAGTCTCTCCTTCAAGTATCTTTGTTTCCCCTTACTATTCAATCCTCTAATATTACAAGTTGTAATTATCATCCTAACAACTTGAGGGGTTGTTGGAATACCTCTGACAGAGGTACGACTCTTCCTGAATTCACCAGCGTTTCGCCTACCATTTGAATGGATTCGCTCATGGATCTTCTTCCCCATTTTCTTCCCCCTTTCCCCGCATTACCTTTTTTTGTGTTTTGTCCCCCTTGCGATCCTATATGTTCTAGTTGACTAACTATGATTGCCCCTCGTTTGTCCTTGTATCGTTGGAACATGTCTTTGTATAATTGCCTCTAATCTTCTAGGATGAACCTCTCATCTAGATGCCTCCATTCTTGTAGTAGTCTCTTCATGACTTGTTCTTCTTCACTGCCTTTGTCCTTCTGGGGGTCTATCTCCATTTGGATCTACTCTTGTTGAGTTTTTGTCCTTTCCACTTCCTTTTCCAGCTCCATATTTTCTTGTGCCTTATTTTTCCCTTTGTCTATCTTTTTAGGTTCTGTTGTTTCTTCACCGTTGTCTTCGCCGTCCTCTTCCATTTCCTCTTCTTGTACAGATGTGAACTTGTTTTGATTTACCTGAGTTGGATCCTTAGAAGGTGGCTTCAGATTTGTTGGTCCTTTTTGATGTTTTTTCCAGTGATGCACTTCTGTAAAACCTTCCTCTCCCTCCTTGCCCACTTCTTCCTCCTTCCTAGTGTCCGATGATGCTCCAGCTGCATTCAGGGGGCGAGATTTGAAGAGGTGACCGTATTCATGACATCTTCTGTAGTGGAATGGAATGTGCTCGTAATCCACTAGTTGTTTCCATACCTCATCGTGATATTCCACCTCAATATAGTCAGGAAGCGGTTTCGTGATATTCATGTAAACACAGATCCTTGCATAGGATGTATATCTACCCTTCCTGGTGGTGTCTGCCACCTTGAAAAAGGTCCCAATTGAGTTCCCAATACCTTCCAGGATTTCTGGATCCAAAAACTCAATTGGGAGTCCAAACAGTCGTTGGTGCCACTAACTTTTTTTCCTTATCTGGGTTGTAGCATTTTTCCCAGTGTCCCATAAAGAGAACTGCGTTGTTAAAGAAATAGGGTCCATCATCAAAAACCCTATCCTTATCTTCCAGGTTAGAGAAAATGACTGTGAAGAAGCCCTTAGTGCCTAATTTTAGGTCATTATGTCCTTTAGGTTTCCATCTCTATTGTATCCACTTTTCCAGTTCTTTATCTGACGGCCACGATCCTACAAACTTGCAAATCAGAGCATGGTCTTTCATATATCCTCTGTATTCTTCTAGTTTGTTATTTGGGGCTACAAACCTGGGTTTTTCGTTGCTCGAGGCAGACATTTGTTTCCCAGCCCAGCTTGCCATTGAGCCCCCATGACTGACGTGTCCTTACTTTGTTTCCCTACGAGTCCTTTCGATCCATTCCTGCTTGTCTCGCCTGCTGTTACGTTTTTGTAGGAGGGGATCTCTCCGCCTTCCCTCCCCAATCTGATTCTGTCATTTCTTTGTCAGCTCGCGGACTATCCACCTTCCCCAAAAGTCCCATGACTCTTCCTTGTCCTCATCTGGTGCAAGTGGCTGCAGACTTTACCTACACCCTACCAAGGGCTCAGGTCCTCCTGAGGCAAACCCTGCGGTGAACCCTAACCCTAACTGCTAAACCTCATCGCTATCCTCCATCCGCTCCCTGATGCAAAATTCACAATGCCATAAATTTTTACATCGGCCGCTTGTGTTTATTATATCAATCCATTTGGTTTATTAATTTAATGGTTCATATTCTTAGGGTATAAAATTATTAAATAGATTTATAATAGTAATCCTAGAGTATAATTTAAATCTCTTGGGTTTATAATCCATTGAGTTTATAATACAAATTCCTTG
>APFE031055540.1:88876-113893 GCA_000404065.3 Pinus taeda | reverse complement strand
ATCTTTTTCATTTTCTACAAGGGCTTTTAGATTCTTAAAACACTCAAAAGTTTTAGATTTAAACTTTATAAAATATATTCACATCATTCTAGTATAATCATCAACAAATAACACAAACTACCTTTCTCCTTGGAGTCCCTGATTTCTAGTTGGCCCACACACATCAACATGGATGATCTCCAAGGGCTTCGATGTAGAGAGCTCCTTTGTCTTGTGGCTGGTTCTGGTCTTCTTTCCATGTTGACATGGACAACATACTCCTTGATTTGGTTTGAACAACCTTGGGATGTCTCGTACAGCTTTGATCTTGCTGATATTGATCAGATTTTCAAAGCTTATATGTCCAAGCCGCTTGTGCCATAGCCAATTCTCATCTGTCTAACTCAAGAAGCATTTATTGATCTGGATTTAAACAGGAACGCAACAAAATACAGAGATAACCATATACACAAAGATGCAGTGGAAACAATGCTTCATTTCATTAATGGAAAATACTGAAATATGCTTACAACTAGAAATGGAAAGAAACTAGCTAGGGCGATGGTAGCTTATCTCTGAGAAGAGATGTGGTGGCTACATGCCTCTGAACTGTTCCGAACTGTGTTATAATGAGGCTCGAAGGCCTATTTATTGTTGAGAAACAATGGAAAACCCTTCACATTCCAAATCCTAACCCTAGAAGATGAAACGCCAAATTGTGGGCCCCGTTTTGGGTAAATTGGTACATCAATTTCCCGGAGTCGTAACTTTGGCATACGATCTTCGTTTGACGCGTATGATAGCTCGTTAGAAAGATCTATCCGAGAACTACCACTTTGGGAAGGGAAACATCGGTCCATAGACCCATGTTAACCCCATATTTCCCAAAAAACATCGTTTAGGGCCTCAAAACAGCTCCAAAAGTTCAGGACCCGAAAAACTACTAAAAATAGTAAATTGTGCTACAATTACGGAAACTGAAAAGATGAAAGAGGCAGTTGCGGGGGTCCAAATGGGATAGGTGGGTGGCCACCAACATCCAACTGGATCAATGAGATTATAAATATTCAATATTATTAATGATTTTTTTTTTTTTTTACTTATTGACATTTCGAAAAATATAAGGGGAGCCATCATGTGAGTAGTTAGGCTCCCAAAATTAGATTGCTATATTGCTATGATAAACCAAAGAATTGAAAAAGACTATATCTACTTCCTCATTGGTTTATCATGTAGAGGAGCATGAGAAAACCTGGCAGGAGGAAGGGATAATCCTATAACCACATGTGATTTAATCATTAACTTTTGCACACCAGTTACATTGAAGATAAGAAACATGATTCCAAATAAATGGGTAAGAGAAAGACCATTGAGTTCAATCCTATGGATGATAGTACGATTAATAAGATGAAAAGTTAGCATGTAGTGAATAAGGTCGAAATTTTGCCAGTGTTGGATTGCATAAAATCGAAGTTATTTCAATGGTGTGAGAGTCTTCTCATACATGTAAAAATAGAGTTGAAAATAGTTAAGTCTTGAGCCCAAAGAGAATTTGGGTATGGTACACTGAAAGTCCTTTTTCTCTTCGAGAGAGTGCTCATAATGAGGCCACATGTAAGTCTACTAGAAGATGGTTCCAAGTAGCCAAGAATAGGGATTTTTCCTTCCTTCGTGCCTCAAAAAGGCGGTGGACCAATTACATGATATTTCAACAAAGACTTCTTTGATTAGTTACAGACCCAAATCACAATGATTGAAGACTTTCGATATGTCGGGATGAATTATACAAGGGATTTGGATTTAGTTTTTCCACTTGTTACTAAGTGGGGCCAAATAGTTAAGAAGATATATTAGTGACAAAGTATATTTATCTTTTGAATTTTATGCATTTTTTTTTGTTTTGGATGGAAGAAAACTAACAAGAGTGTTGGTATGATACATATGTAGCTCACATTCAACTTACAAGAATTCTTAGAGTAGTGAGATGAAATCTCGTGCAGATGGTTTGGGTGAAAACTTTGGGTTTAACGATACAAAAGAATATTCCATACCATGGGCCAAAAGAGTCAATGAGATAAATTGATTCATCCGGAATAGGATCATGGACTACTTTATCTAGGTTGACTTGGAGAAGATCTGATAACAACTTAGAAAACACCAAAGGATTTTTGGAATTTTTGTGGTGAAGACTAGATCAAATTCATGGATTATAACTATCCACTTAGAATACTTGCATCCAATGGTCTATTGAGAATAAAATTGTCTCATAGGATTCTCCATAGTCATAACAGTGATTTGGCACAAGAGTATGTAGTGTCAGAGTCGACTGAAAACAAAGAGTATCGCCAAAGAAATTTTCTCAACATGTGAGTACTTGAGTTTGGGCCCAACAAAGACTTTGGAAAGGTAGTAAATCACATGTTCAGTATGAATGTTGTCTTCTTGAACAAACACCATGCCTGTAGAGGATGGTGATGTGACGAGATATATCGAAACATCACGAGGGTAGTGAATAGGGCTTAATAGTGGGGCCAAAGTCAAAACCTTTTTCGAGGCATTAAATGATATTTAAGCGTGGTCATCCCACAAAAGGGAACTCATTTCTTGAATAAGCACATGAAATATTTCATGATTTTGGCATAGTTAACAACAAAATGGTCCAAGAAATTTTCCTTCCCTGCAAACTTTGGAGTTGAACAATAGATTGTGGAGGGAGGAATTTCAGGATTTCCTCAACCTTAATGGGATCAACCCAAATCCCATGTTTTGAAACTATGAAACCAAGGAGGCATCTAGAATCAATGAAGAAAAATCACTTGTTCCCATTCAATGTGATAATATTGACACCTAAGGAAAATAGCTAAAAGCTGAGCTAGGTGATCAAAACTGAGTTTTGAGTGAGCAGGAAGGTCATCAAAATAAACATGCAGAACCTGCTTGATATTATGAAAGGCATAGTCCATAGCTCTTGAAACATTTTTGCCTACATTCTTAAGAGGAAAGGGAAGTTTGCAATAAGAAAACATGTCCCAAGGACATATAAAGGTAGTCTTGTGTTGATTGGATGGTTTGATAGGAATCTGGTTGCAACTAGAAAAATTGTCCATAAAGGAAAAGGTGTGGCAACCAACATAGTCATTGATATTCTAGTCAATAAATGGTGTTAGATAATTATCCTTCGGACAAACAATATTAAAATCATGGTAATCGACACATATATAGATGGTTCCTCATTTTTTAATGAAAGGGACTACATTAGGGACTACATTAGACACCCATTTTGTTAAAGGAACGAGATAAATGAAACCAAATTTTAGCAAATTTTTTTATTTCAGCCTTGATGGTAACTAACTTGTGAGGGTGAACTAGTCTAAGTCTTTGTTAGACTGGCTTGGTAACAATATTTGTCTTGAACTCATGTTCAATGATAGGTGTATCTATGTCTACAATTTTGTCATAATACCAAGAAAAAATATTGTGGAATTATTTAAAGAGGTAGGTGAGGCTAGCAATCTCCTCAAGGGTGCAGTTTGCTCCAATCTATATGTTTTTCATGACACCTGTCTTGATCTAGATGTCAATAAGCATTGTTTTGGATAGGTTACCTAAATTTCCTTCCACATCTATTTCATGAAAAGTTGCAAAGGGGGAAGAAACAATCTGAGAGTGATGAATAGTCAAGATTTGTAAAGGATTTGTGCCCAGTCCACCTTAAAGATAGACTGAGGCACGATGATGAAACTCATCCCATGGTAGCTCATCTAAAGACATGACTTCTGAGATATCCTCGTCAAAAGGAAAGACATCATCAACGGAATCAATAGAGGGAGTTGTAGAGGGAGATTAAATAGTATTGTTGGCCTGAACCAAGAAAGGTAGAGATTCAGATGCCAACTAGATAGCTTGATAAGCTAACTTGGTAGGTGATAGGGGCATCTGGTCTCCAAAAGAATAAATGGTGGATGGGGCAAGGAGGATCCAAATATTGGTAGGGCCATAAACAATAATATATACCATTGAAACGACCAGAGGAATGTCAAGTGATGGAAGAGGGAAGCACCCTAAAAGCAAGGAGGCCTTCAACAAACTAGTATTGATGCTGACAAATGTGTCAAGAGAACCACTCACCATAGGAATATTGCTAGTGAGTAATGATTGAAACTAGGGGGTGGAAAAGGATATTTGATCCAAAGTCACAATATTCCCTTGATTAGGGAAAGAAATAACTCAAAAGACTTACTGCATGAATATTGTAATCGAGCGAGCAATATACAACTTCAATGTCTATGAAAAAATTCGCCCCCCCAAGAGTGATGGGGAAGTTAGCAAGATATCCTTTAGGAGTGAAGGTGTGGATGTCAAAAGCTTTCAAGCAATTGGATGGGGGGGATATAGTGGGTGAACCCAGGGTGAGCCAATAGGAAATAGCCATCAGATGATTAGATGCACCTTCGTCAGTGATGGTGCAGTGGATGACTTTACCTTTCACATGAACCTGCACTTGGAATATATGGTGATGGGAAATGCATGGTGTACTTTTTTTCATGTCAAAGACAACTAAATTGGAATATTGATGGTGAACTCTACCTATAGGTTAAAGAAAATATTTCTGTTACATAGGACAACTTTACAATACTTTGAGGATGAACATGGCACAAGGTGCCTACGTGAAATATTCTATAATACTCTAGTTCTAGGTGATGCAAGCAAATGAATTGTGTGTAGTACGAATAAGTATCCCTTTGGGGGGACAAATCATAGAGTCTATAACGGGATATGTAAAGCATTAGGTGGAGGTGTGGTGGAGCTTGACAAGGCCTCCAAAGTGTCTCGGATAGGGTTCCCATAATTGTTGACTCAAGTTTGTAAATTAATTACCTTAAAATAATATACAATTGAAGATCCTTCTCTAGAATGAGGGGGATGAGAACCGTCGTTGCCCCCTTGCGGGGGTGGGGGTGGGTTTGCAACAAGGTGTTGTTGCAATTAGGCAGGGAAAGGGATATTAAGGACAACAGGGGTCCTGGAATCCTTTTGTGTGAGGAGATCAATAAATTCCTATAAACGAGGACATTTTTAGTTTAAATGGTCCTCAACAAAGATCTTGCAAGGAAACTTAACCTCTTTCTCTTTTCCTTTGTCAGATTTGGTAGCGGCAGGGGCTTTATGAGTTTTGACATTTTGAACAGGTTGTTTCCAAGGAAAATTCTAACGATAGAGATTTATCTCAAAGTTTAGAAACATTGATGAATCACCCTAGTCCATAATATACAATTTTTAAAATGTCTGGTGATATTTTTTTAAAATATTTAACTTTCTAAAACTTTTGTATAGTCTATATTTGAAATTATGGCCATTTTTAAGGTAAAATAATTTTATACTAGAAAATTTTGGTGAATCTTTTTTAGAAAAAATGAAGATTAGTGAATCTTGTTTTTGGAAAAAAACATAGAAAATTAGAGCACCTGCAAATATTAGCCCTAAAAATTTCCCTGGTTATTATTGCTCCTCAAAAGGAGTGAACTTTTTCTTATTCTTATTTTTCTTACCACTAGTTGGTTGAACAAACTTTATAGAGTTAATCACAATGGTTGGAGGGGAATTTGGGTGAGTCATTGTAGTTAGGGTGGTGGGAACAGTAATGGATAACTTAGCATCATGCCTGCTCAACTAGTATATAATAATTTTGGTGGTATTAACAACAAAACTGTCGATTTGTGGACCAAGTTGTTGTGTTAGAAGTATTCAAAGTTTGAGGAGCATTAGGGACCAAGTTGTATAGGATGCCTGATATTGAATAGAAAATATTAAGATGTTGGGAAAGTTAAATGACCTGGTATTCCATAACAACTTCGTACTTGGAATCTCCTTCATGGTGGTAGGTAAAAGAGGTTTGAAAAGCTAATTAACTAATAGGTGGTCTATAGATTTTCCTGTAGATTCAATAGCTCATGTAATGCACTAAAACACAAGACAAGCATCTACTCTACTCTCAAACAATGGAAACCATTGATAGATGAAAATAATAATTGACAAGAGGAAGGTATTCAAAGACACATAACTCAAATTTTTCTCTAGGGAAAGCCATTTCTCAAAACTGTAACTATTTATTGCATTAATCAGAAATCTAAATGATAATACAAAGTTGGTTCTCACAAGAACAATTCTGCACAAGTATGATCAACTCTCTGCCTCACAAGCCCGCACTAAAGAAAACTTATCCAATTTCTAGTTGAGCCCCTATTTCCTTGTGTAATTACTATGAGGAATAACCCATATTTAATTGGGAATTCCTTCTTCCATAACTGTGCAATCCAAATCTAGGTCATCTTCTAATTGCATGCATGATCTATAAAACTCGGATCATTCTACAAATGATAGTATATTGTCGCTACACTCTAGTCTCAACTAGGTCTTTCTCTAAAGTGACATGCATGAGTTTCTCATGAGGGAATTTTCAGTTAGCTGGAGTAGCATTGAGGATGCTCTAGTGCACCAACTCACTACTATACCTCTACTAGTTCCACAAACAGTTAGAACTATTTTAACTGTCTATAACTTAGTCAAACTGATTTATCTAATTACAACTCAAATAAATTCATCCCAGACCCCTAAAATTTAGGGAGAACATATACATGATTACAGAAAGACATCCAACTCGAAATTCCTAAGTTAATTAAGTCAATTAAACTTAATTAACTATTTACAAGTTCCTATGAGAGTAGATTTCGATTTTAATTCATAGTTTAATTCAAGGACAAATTAAATTGGAATTTCTTGTTTCCATTTCTCAACACTCTGTCTCAACAATAAAGGGATTATCAGATACCCCCATCCTATCTCTATGAAACTCAAATTTACATCTTTACAATGCCTTTTTCAAAATGTCAACATCTTGCTCCTCCATGCAAATATACTCCAACAACATAATCCACCTAAATACACAATCTATAAGATCATGATATCAGATATCAATATGCTTGGACTGATTATGAAAAACTGGATTTTCAGAGAGTTTGATACAACTCTAATTATTGCAGTAAATCACAGTTGGATCCACCTATTGACCAAACAAACCAACTACAATCTTCCTCATCCAAATGGCCTCACATGTTGCCTGACTTGTAGCCATACTCTGCCTCTACTGAACTGAGTGCAACCGCTCTTTGTTTCACGTTGTACCAAGAAACTGTTGCTAAGTCAATACTGAAGATCCCTCGTAATGTTCTCTTCCTATCAGATGGACTCCCTTCCTAATCTGCACCGGTGAAGTCTTCAAGCTTCACTTCCTCTTTCCATTTGTACCAAAATCCATACTAAGTAGTGCCCCTGAATTATCTCAACACATACTTTTCCACCTTCAAATACAGCTTGGTAGTCCTAAGCATCGCTTGATTAAGCTGGTTTATTGCATAGCTCATATCCGGTCATGTATTCACGAAGTACAAGCTTCCTATAAACAGTATTTTCCACTACTTCCCCTAAAGTTGCATCCTCATTCCTCCAGTTACTTGCTAGAGGAGTTTCCATGGGTTTTCCCCTCTCCATGTGGAATCCCCTGAGTATCTCGTTGGCATACTTTCACTGGGAGATAAACAATTCCCCATCACCCTACCATACTTCCATGTTGTGTTAGGCCCTTATACTACTAGTGTAACCAATTAATTGTATTAGTACAACTCCCTTATTGTTAATATTGTGCCCCATAGAAGCCCACTATTGATATTATTGTGCCCTTACATTATTATTGTTATGTCGGCTCTGATTATATTCTGACCCCTTAGACTCCTATATATAGAAAGGAGGTATTTTCATTTGTATCATCCAAGAATTGTTCATTTATGTAATGTAAAGGAGGTTTCCCTCTTGAAGATGCTGAATTCTAAGGCGTTGATCTATCTTTTCTATCTTTTCTTGAGTTGGTTTCATAACATGCTGAGAAACTAATGCATTAGCCATATGTCCTTCATCTCAAACTCTCTTGCAAGGTCCTCCTTGCAATACTTGATCAACTGATCATCACCTATCAAAATCAAATCGTCGACATATAACACAATGATACCCAATTTACCTTCCACCACTATGTGGTACAGGTTTGCATCCGCTTCACTCTTGGTGAAGCCCAACCCTGAGAAGTAGTTATTGATCCTAGTGTTCAAAGCATGGGGTGCTTACTCTAGCTCATACAATGCCCTCTTGAGCTGGCACACATGCGACTCATGGTCGAAGGTCTTAAAACCTTCAGGTTGCTCTATGTGCACCTCTTCCTCAATCATTCCATTAAGGAAGGTTGTCTTTACCTCCATCTGATGTATCTTCCAACCCATCTGTGTTGATTTTGCAAATATAGATCTGATCGATGAGTACCTTGCAATAGGAGAAAGGGTTTCATCATAGCCAATCCCCTCTACCTGTGAAAAGCCACGAGCCATAAACCTAGCCTTATGCTTCTCCACACTACCACTTGTAGTTTTCTTTACCTTGTAAAGCCATCAAGAGCTCACCATTGATTTTTCCTTTGGTCTCGAGACCACATCCCAAACACTGTTATGAACTATGGAGTTATACTCCTCCACCATGGCATCAACCCAATCTGGTAGCTGCAATACCTCCTCAAAGGAAGATGGTTTTGTCTCAGTGAATCTGCTCATAAGATACTTGTAGCCAGTGTACCTCTCAGGTGACCTCATTTTCCTATGATGAGATGTGGGTGCTCCCACATTCTCCCATGCATCATGTAATAACCTGTGAGACTCTATCATGTGCTTTCTCCCATCTCTAGAAGACTTTGCCTAATTTGATGTCTCCACTCCCAGATACTCTACATGTGGCTACTCCACATCAATCTGAGGCTCCTCAACCTTATGAGCTAAAATCTGCTCAACTGCATGTATCTCCAGCTACCTCTCAAGGGAAACTTGCATGGCCTTCTCCTCATCAAATCTAACATCCCTGCAAACCATTGTCATCCTATTGGTCAGCAAGTACACCTGATAGCTGTGAGGTGTATTAGTGTACCCGACAAATATCTCCAACTTTGTTTTCAACTCAAGCTTCTTCCGTTCATATTTGGTCACATGGAAATATACCAATGACCCAAAAATCCTAAAGTGACCAACATCTGGCCTCTTACCAAAATAATCCTCCTCTGGTGTCTTCATCCTAGGTATCCGATGTGGGCTACGGTTCTGGAAATAAACCGTTGTATTACATGCCTCAACCCACAAGTGTAGTGTTAGGATCTTGTCATGCAACATCGATCGTGTTGCTCCTACAATGCTTTTGTTCTTACACTGAGGAAACCCCATTCTGCTATGGGTTATTTTAGGACCCTGAGACGAGTTGGGTGCGCCATGTGTGCGATGGGCACCCGAGTTAGTTTTAGGCGATGGGGAGAAGTCATTTTCAGTTATGTGTGATGGAGTTAGTTTTATGCCACAATCGTGTAGTTCAATTAAAATTGATGGGTGAGCACACCCAGTGAGATATGACGAGTGGGAGAATTCGGTTAAACGAGCCTTGATGGATATGCGATGGTGCGGTAGGTTGGAAGGGTGAGCCGGGCTGACCCGTGTGTTGGGCACCCGGGTGAGTGTGCACGAACGAGTTGCATGAGAGTTGGAAAACTGAAAGGTGAGCTGACTAAGTGTGGAGGAATCATGGAAACATTATATAATGAGGTGACTCATGGTTGGGTTGACGTGCAGAGGAGTGAATTCATAGGCAAGCCGACATACACGTCAACCTAAACATGATTGGGATGACGTGTTGGATGGGCGACACAAGTGAACAAATGGTCGGCTTGGAGGTAGGAAGACCCACTCAGCACTTGGGCATCATGTATAAGTATCGGTGGACGACTTGGTGGAGGAGACAACGAAGCCAAGAAAGTTCAAGAAAACATAACAAGCAGCTTCAGCAAGGAAGGGAAAGTGAACATAAGGCTAGGCGAAGGGACAAGCAGACGAAAGGTTGAAGCAGCCAAGCCGAGATTCTAAAACGAACAAACGTGAGTGTGGAGGTCTTGGTGAACAAACACAATACGCATGTGAGTTTGGAACCAAGGGTGTGTCAAATCGACAGGCGGGTGAACAACCCAGCGGGTGAGCTGTTATGTGGAGGTTGTAGGCAAGTCTGGGCACACAACCCAACAGACAAGTAAACGAAAGGACTGTTGTGAAGAGTGTAGGGAGACATAGTTGAACTGGTGTGGGCGCATAGTGCAGTAGGTGCTACTAAACGACAAGAGACCCAATCGGTGAGTTGGGTGACCTAACCCATGGGCGACACTGAACGACCTGGCCTAGGGATGAGCTGCAGTGGGTGTTGCTGAAGGAGGATGACTTGTCCTGCATGATGACGAGCTGCAGTGGGAATTGCTAAATGAGGGAAACCCAACCTGCATGATGAAGAGTGGTGGTTGGCACTACTAAATGAAGGGTGACCTGACCCAGTGAGGTGGGTAACCAGACACGATGAAATAGGTGAAATGCAAATTTCGGCAAATTGCAGATTGTAACTTGAGAAGCTTTACTGAAGGGAAATTTGGAGTTTCCAACAAAATATGAATTGTAATTGTATACTTGTAAGATTATTGAACTGTTATATTATTGATTGGGCAGACTCTATACTTGGGGAGTTGCCCCACCCATTAAAGAATGTGCATTTCCACTGTGCATATGAATGATGATATGATGATGTGCATGTTTATTTCGATTGTGTAATGATAATATTAGTAGAAGAAATGAAGAAAATAACAAGTGTTAATGGTTAGGTATATTCTGTACTCATAAGTATTGGTGAAAAGAAAGTAGGTAGTAGTGTTATACTTAGCTATGTGCGGTTGAAAGACTACTGCTAAGACAGGGGATTGACAGATGGTATCAGAGCCTAGATTTTGAAAATGAAGAAAGACAAATACAATTGCACTTCGTGACAATTGGTATCAGAGCCGATTTTCCGTAGAGCTTTGGTGATTGAAGTAAAGGTAGAGGCTATACTTCATAGTAGTTGGTGTCATATTTTGAAGCTTGATGACCATTGAAAGTAAAACAGGTATTGGGAACGTGCCGTATAGATGAAGATGGTAGAAAAGAATTTTAAAAAGCTTGAAGACATGACAAATTTTGGAAAGACAAGACGCAAAATCACTATGAAGCTCTTGTGAAAATGTGGGAACTCTTGATATGCATGGGGGACAAGATAATGGACACGCCAAAGGATGTGGGTAATATTCATGGAAGGAATACTGAACTTGATGAACTTGATGAGAAGATATGGCAGAGTGACCAAAGACTCTAATAACTCATGGATGAACAAGTTCAGCTAAGGGAGAGAAGCACTGTGTTTCAGGAAAAGGTCAAGGGACTTGAGGATGAAATCAGGAGGGACTTTCTTTGTCGAAAGACCATTTTTATAGAATATGATGATCTTGATTACATTGATAGACTTGGATCACATCATTGAGCCATGAAAGGAGATGTTCGGATGATTGGGTCACTTCGAGTGGAGGAAGTCAATGTGTGCCAAGTAGGTGCACTTAAGCAGAATGTGATAAAGGAAGAACTTGATAGAACTCAATTTAAACCAGGATCAAATTTATTAGATGGATCGAACAGGGAGATGATGTACATTAATAGGTAAGTCAGGTCAAAACATAAGTTGAAAGAATCCTCTGAGGTCGAATTATTGAACAAGGTTGCAGAGATAAGATGCAAGACAAATCCTACAGAGGATGGAGGTGCCTTACAGTTGAGTTTTGTTCAAGAAACTGTACATGGAAAGAAGTTTGCTGCATTGGTTGACATTGTAGCTACCCATAGTTTCCATAGTAGGAAGGCAGCAACATATTTTGGGAAGAAAGCTGAAATGGGGAAAGAGTCAAGTTCTTTCAAAGTAATAAACTCTACCATGAAAGCTTTGACAACTATTTTGAAGAACACTCAAGTAAGAGTGGGTTCGTGGTTAGGGAAGTTGGACTTGAGAGTGATCGACATGCATGATCATGCTATGGTGCTAAGGCAAGGTTTTTTGAAATTTGTAGAAGCCATATCGATGGTGGATTGAGACATACTCTTGATTATAGCTGAAGGAAAAACTATGATGGTTCCGATGAATAGGAGGAGTTGCTCGGGATATAGGCCAAGGATTTCTTTGATGAGTTTATATACCAAGGGTCTGAATGTTGAGCATGATCATGTGGAGAAAAGGGAACTTGGATGTATGACTCTATTGACAGTGTTGGACTCACAAACATGTGAGGGGATCTCCCTAGTAAGGAGTCCCAACTAGACCTCAAACTATTTGGTGTAAGAATCTGAGTAGTGGGTCATACGGTATTGCCTTGACCATTGTTGTGCGTACAGGAAAGCAATATTTCCTTGTTGGTAGCAATGGTGTGACATGCATAATAAGCAAAGGAAGGTGCTTGAACATTTCTAACACACATAAAGTGAGGTGAGTGCACCCCTTCGAAACTTGTGGAAACATGTGGCTTGGAAGGGAAAACATGAGCGAAGATGCATCACAAACTGGAAAGCAAGTAAGCTAACAATCCAAAGTGATAGTTAAACCAATAACACATCTCGGTAAGATTCATACATACTTATACAGAAAGAGTCCATCCATGCATTTGTAAGAAAACATATACATATATCATTAGAGTAACCAAGATAGTCGAAATAAAATAACAACATATGCATGAAACATGTTGGGTTTGTTATATTAAGAAGTGAAAGTTCCAATAATACAGTACAACCATGACCAACCACTAGCCCTGATTTCCGAATGTTACAGTCACTACCGCCTGCTCCTCCAAAGAGATGTACTAGCTCTGCACTGTGGAGAATCCAAGGCCTTTTACAATACTCTCCAATCTTTCTCTATGATACTCCTATCAAAAGCTTGGCTGACCAAAAGCCTCTACAATGAGTTATGAGGTACTATATATAGAAAAGGGTGGGGTGACCCTTGGCATTCCCCTTTATGACTGTTCACCTACCCTCATGACTCTTCAACTACTCTATGACTATTAAATTCAACTATCGACACTTCAACTTCCACTTGACAAGATGTTACATACAATCTACACATGTATCCATGTGAGACAACATAGGCTTGAGAAAGCCATGCAAGCTATCACTAACACACATATAGTTGTGGTGAGATCAACTCTTTGACATCCTTGCGATGATTGACAATAGGGAACTGATGCTAAGCTTGGTCATCTGTGATGGTGTCCATGTGCTCAATGGTGACACATTGCTGAAATCGAACTCTTGCCTCCCTTGCATCTAGGTACACTTATATGGCTCCTTTGTCCAACTCGTCTAATAATATTCACGTCACCGTCTTGAGTGCAGCTAGACCAACAACATACTAATGAATATTGTCTCTAATGATCTCCAAGTGTATGCTAGTGACCATGCACATCAACTTGTCGAAATACATGTTTAGCTTCAGTCAGACTTTCTTCTTGTCTTTACATCGGTGAGTGTGCCAAATGGGTGGGATCACATGCATGAGCATAATATCATCCATGCTCCTGAATACCCTTGCATGTGATTGACAACACTGCTCACCCTGTATGCTCCATGCCAGTTATTGGATGGGTCCATAACCTATATTGGCACATTTTCATCAATCTGTGCATGTTTCACCTCTTGCTATGCATGTTCCTACTGTAACTCTTTTTGTTGTCTGTGCAGCTCCTATTCTTCCTTAGGTTGTCGCTTCAACACCTATAATTCCTTCTCTATGTATTTCTCTTCCTTCGTGTGATCTTCTCATTGCGTCGTTCCCTCATATCCTCAATCTCTTAACATGATTTGATCACAAGTGGATCTTCTTGAGCTTGCAACTTTCTTCCACCTTTGCACTGTAAACAACCATAATATTGCATTTATCACATGCAGTTGTGCTACATTCTACTACTGTTGATGGTCCTTCTTGTTGTGATGCTGCTTCCATTTCATCTTGATATCCCTGTCCATGAACAAATTGATATATTCATATATAGGTAAGTTCATAGACACTTGATTGACTGCATCCCTAATTTTGCTTTGAACAGTGTCTTCGACTCTACTCTCCTAGAATCCATTGTACCTTTGCTACTAAGAGAAAGACACACACCTGTCATACCTGGATACATAGAAACACTCATGACAATCAATTCGTCACTCATAAACCAAAACAAATTGGACGAATAACATGCAACATACCTGTGTGACTATCTGTGAAGATTGCACAATTTTCACTGAGAGTTTGGGAGACTCACTACCAAAACTGTGCAAGGCACAGTCTGGGTTGTCCTGAGGCTAACTGACTACTGGAACTCCACAATGCATAGTCCAGCCACGCTTGCTAAGCACTGAAACTGTGCAATGCACAATTTCAGTCAACAGTGACATGCAAACTAGCAAACTGCATTTCACATTTTCTGGAGCTAGCAAAGCACTGCCTCCCAAAATTATGCAATGCAAGCCTAGAGGTCAGTGTTGGGCCAGATTTGATCAATTTATGGAGGGAAGGTAGAGCCTTCGCTTCCAGAAATGTACAATGCTAGCAAGAAAGGCAAGGTCCAAGCTAAGGAAGCCCAAACCCGCCTATGGGCAACTAAAAACATGAGAAGCCTGAATGCATGGATACTAAGTGTAAACCAGAGTGAATGATCATGCATGCAAATAGTAAGTGTAGGATTCCAAAAATGGTTAAGCATGCATTTGTGTGAATAGAGTTGCCACAACGGTGATTGTCGGTACAAAAATAGTGTCATGCATGTGACAATAATGAGATGAAAACAAAAATTGAAACAATGCTTATACAAGCTAACACACATGCAAATGATAACAGGCCCTCATTGAAATCAATCAGAAAGCACTTACATAAGTTGAAACACAAAAAGCAAAAAAACCATGGCGCAAGACATGAAAAGCATCCTTACCCTAGAACAACTGAGTTGAATGTGCCGATGACTCCTAGATGCGATGTGGGATGTCAGAGCTGCAAGATTAATGTGAGGAATGAGTTGTACAGTGTCTGATTCATATGTTTTTATAAAATCAAGGTTATGTCGTGCATGCCACAAATCTAGGAAAAGCAACACTTGGTAGGAGGCTTCTAAAATGAACATTGCATGTAACCTCTAGCTACTAAAAATAGATCCCTAAATCTAGGGATGCCTTTGCATGCTGCCTTGGGAAAAGAAGTCCATGCATGCAAATCAATTTTGCTTGATCCCGAAGGGAACCGGTCAACCTGAAGGCACATGCATCGGTATGTGAGCTTGGGATGAAAATTTGCACATTTCCTAGGTTGATCTAGGCTAGCTATCCTAGAGGGATTGCACAATTTCTGGGGTGAGCAAGTGACTACCTCCCAGAATTGTGCAATTTTTGGGTTGAGTAGAAGGTGTGGATTAAATTGCTTAGTTTCTGGAGGAATGCTGCTTGACTTCTCTTCGCAATTCTAGAGCCAAGCAGGCTGCCAGGTTGATTTGTGCAATTTCTAGAGGGAAGGATGGTTCCCCTCCAGAATTGCGCAATTTTATGAGGGAAGCATGACAGACTGATTTACCCAATTCTTGAGCTCAGGAGGCTAGCCAGCTGATTGATGCAATTTCTGGAGGGAAGTTTGGTTCCCCTCTAGAATTGTGCAATTTTTTAGGGGAGTTTCTTGGCCACCACATGGTCTAAGTCCAGAAAGACAACCAATGAGGGGAGTGAAGCAAAATGACATGCACAGGCTGAGAAGACACTCAGAAACAACAGAAGCCTATATGCTTGACACTGTAAGACATGCTACTAAGGATGGTTGGTAGGGAGGTTCCAAAATGAAGCTAAGTGAAAATTTTGGGGGGTGTTTGTAGTCGCTACAACACTTGGCAATGCACTGGTAGAACTCCAGCTCTCTGAATGGATCTTGTTCTTGAAAATCAAGTGTAACATCTCCAGAAGTATTGTTTAGTTCTCTGTTTGTCTTGGTTTCCACACTTGCTTGATTGTAAGATGTAGCATTTTCCAAGCCCTTGGTTGATTGACACACACTCCAAGCCAAGTCAACATAGCTGTTTCTATTGGGGTGGAGGGGTATATTCGTGCACAAGTCATATGATCGTTAGAGTTTTAGTTTCATCTCTGGTGTTGCTCCGCTATCAGCAGGCCTAGATAGTACCCTGGTGGAGTCACACAGGAACACAAGCATCGCTCCGCTACCATCAATCCTGGTCAGTACCCCGACGGAGTTACTTGCATCACCTCTCTATGCAAGAAGCCTTTATCTTCTTTCACCTTATTAATTTTTATTTTTTCTAAATTTTTTCACATTTTAATTTTTTCATCCATTTTTCGTAACTATACATAACACTTACTCATTTCAGAGGCGAAAGAGGGATTCCAACTTATTGAGAGTAGAAGAGGTTGTTCCTTTAGAGAAGTAGTTTATATATACCTCTCACGTGCTTGTTAAGGTTTTCCCCCTCACCTTCCTCTACTTGACTGAGCTAACAAGGATTAACTCAAAAACAACCGATTAGAGTAGGTGACACTAGTTAGCTCACAAGTGTTAGGTTTTCACCAAGGTTCAATTCGAAAATTACATATTTTCAATTGATATATCATGGACTGAAGACAACAAGTTCTTCATGCAGAGGTAGGATAACAGGTAACCAAGTATTGATAACTGCACAAGTCCTCTTGTACTTTACCTAGCTTGTTTCAAGAGTCGCACTCTATTTCATGTGAAACTAACCTACAAACGTAAACAAGCAAACAAACATAAAACAAAACAGAAGCAAAAGTAAATGCATAAGAAAAGCGAGTAAGAAAAAAATCAAGTGAGCAAACAAACAAGCAGGGTAAGAAAAAAAGAAGCATGCAAACAAACAAACCAAAAACAAACATTTCTACTACTCCTAAGCTAACGGTGCATGGATCTTCTCATGTGAAGTGATACTTCAAATACAGCCACTGGCACATTGGTCGACCCATGTTGGTGAAGGCATGGTTCGGGAACAACACAGCTGTGTGAACCAATAAACAAGAAAGATATAACAATGAAGAAAAACACACTCTAAGTTTAGATGCATCCACAGAACATAAGTGAGTACAAGCACATGGCATGTAATCCATGGAATTACCATGATGTTGTGTGGCGTTGCATGCATATTTTAAGTGTACGCATTCTCTTGACCATGACATGAAATAAAACATGAGAAAACTAGACCACTTGTGCTGTGCAAGTGTGCTTGTGGTGTAAGATTACTCCAATGCATGAGCAATGGGATCGTGTAGTTCCAGTGGAGGAAGAAAAATATGTGTGTGAGATTGATCTTCAATGCATACAGATGAGTGATGAGGAGCATCGGGTGTTTGAACAATTTTCTTATCGGAAGTGAAACCAACCTCAGGACAATGAGGACTTGACATAACCATCATCTCAAACTAAAGTGCTTCGACAGTCTGCGGGATTTCAACTTCATCGATAGATAGATCATCATAGACCAGTGCCTTACACATATTAACAACAGTTGAATCAATATTGTGATCAGATGAAGAAGTAGAGAGATCACGACAATCAAGATCAGAAAATTCAGGATGTTTGTTGGCATCCTCATGATTAGATGAATCACACAGAGGGGTAGATGAGAAGCGAGAATGTCCACCCTCTGTGTTGCCAAAAGAAGCAGATGAAAATTCAAGTAGATGTTCAATGAATGATTTATTCTCTCCATTGTTGGATGATGGACTGACTTCCAGTGTGTTCTATGAATGATCAACAATGGGTGCATCTGTAGATGGAGATACACATGAGAAATTTAGGATGGTAGAATCACCCAAGGTATCAGGAAAGAACAGAGGAGGCTCAGACAAAAGGGTGTCATCCTTCACCGAGGGTTGATGCTCAAGATGCTAGTCATACTCTTCATAAATGATAGCGCAGGTTGGTTGTGTAACACCAACTTTGTCAATGGCTTCACCCTTGTTCACAATAGGTGTAGAGTCCGGAATGGAAGAAAACAAGACAGTGCAATCTGGAGGATCATCAGAATATGAAGACGAAGGTTCAGGTACTAATACATGTGACAACCCATGGGATTGTCAACCAAATTTATGCAAAAAAATGTGAGAAGTGATGCTGGGAGGATTTGACAATTGAACGGATGTCTATGCATATTCTCCCACATCACTCTTCAACGGTGGAGTTGTTTGATGAGGGGGCGATAGACAGTCACTTGTGGTAGCAACTATGTCCATATATAATTATGTAACTCCATCACTGAAGTATGCTGAGCGGGGTTTGAGCTTGAACTCGTTCTTGGGATTAACAAATTTGATAAGGCAATATTCAAACCTGTCTATGAGATACTAAAATTTCTTCTGACTTTTCAGGGCTTTGAACATGAATAGATGGAAGCTCTCTGAAAACTCCATAGGTGATTTGTGTGTGTTAAGAAGTTTACTAGATAACATAAATAATTACGGAGAATTACTGAGAGGAATAAATATAAAAATAAGCAGCAACAACCATAAACACATAAACACAAATGTTTATCCGAGAAAACCCCAAATTCGGGGAAAAACCCAACTATAATGAAATTTCATTATCCTTGGCCTAAACCCTGGCCAATCTAGCCAAGTGAGCCTTCACCGCTCACCCCCAGGCCTTGCATTACAATGAAGTCCTTCCAGCCTTTTATAAGCTCCATTACATATAATACCATGAGCATAATACTATGGGTGCACAATACCATGTGCCCCAAAACCATCACTATTTAACCTGGTAAAATTTGACTCTATCTTGAGTCAAGTTTACCTAACAATTCCCCCCTTAAACTTGACTTGGGGTTCCTTGACTAACTCCTGCCAAACATGCTAGGTGAGACAATCCTGCTCACTCTAGCTCTTACCCCCCCCCCGAGAGTTTTTACCCAGGGTATTGTTAACCAGACATCCCCCCTATCACCTAGGTCTAACCCAGATTTTACCGGTGATCACTGAGGGGTACACATGCCTTACCACATCTTACAGTAGTATGCCTATTTACATGCAATAATTTTGACTTCATTAATTTTTTTTTTTGTTTATTGTTGCTGCGATTCTAATCCATCCTCTCTCAATTTGATTTGCTCAAAAAATTCTATCAAACCACTCCAACTGCGAGTTCGATTAGAAACTCGTAGATTCCAGCACCTGTGGCCTCACATAACACAAAACGAACAATTTTCAAAGCCACATGAACAATTTTCTTCTGTTGACCTTCTTTAAATAGCCGCATGAATCCCGAACAATTCGTCAGCATGTTCCAAACTGACAAATATCGTAAATGCACTACGATACCTGGCAGTTACGGCACTATCTTCCGCACATTCTCCTCGAGGTTCTGTCACGAATGATTGTTCCACCATTATTTTCTAGACCTAGATCTGGAGAAAGGTTGCATTGATCTCATCAGGCACTATAAACCCCTGGCATCAAAGAATCCCTTTGAAGCTAATATCTGGCTCTGATACCAGTTGTTAAGAAATTTACTACATAACATAAATAATTATGGAGAATTACTGAGAGGAATAAATATAAAAATAACCAGCAACAACCATAAACACATAAACACATAAACACAAATGTTTATCTGGGAAAACCCCAAATTCGGGGAAAAACCCAACTATAATGAAATTTCATTATCCTTGTCCAAAACCCTGGCCAATTCGGCGAAGTGAGCCTTCACTGCTTACCTCCAGACGTTGCATTACAATGAATTCCTTACAGTCTTTTATAAGCTCCATTACATATAACACCACAGGCATAATACTATGGGTGCACAATACCATGTGCCGCAAAACCATCATTGTTTAACCTAGTCAGCTTTGACTCTATCCTGAGTCAAGTTTACCTAACAGTGTGGGGCCTTCAATTGTTTTAATATTTTTTTATAAATTACTTCATGATCAAAATGGTGGAAAATAGATTAGATTAGATCGTTGAACTGCTTGAATGAGTGCATGAAGTTATGAGGTAGTGTGCCACACCATTGTAATGGGTGGTTGCGAAGTATGTCTACAAGTAGTGAACAAACCTATATTTCATTAAAGTATTCCATGCCCTCCATGAGCGCATGGAAATCATTTAGGTGCTCACGCCAGGCCACTTTGACTTTACCATCATATGTCATTTGTGAAAAGTGATCCCAAAACTCCCTCTTGATGTGAAATGTATGTCCATTCGATAGACATTTCTGAGGGAAAACTTTAACAAACTCCATGATAGATGTGTGAAGACTCAAAACAATTGATGAGGAAACATCTTGTCATCTAGCCCTCCTTCTAGCCCCAAACTATTGGCAGTACTGGACCTGCCAACATGTTATGGGATCTCCCCAGTAAGAAGTCCCAACTAGACCTTAGATCGTTCAGTGTAGGAGTCCCAGCAGTGGCTCATACAGTATCGCCTTGACCGTGGTTGCACAGAGGCAAGTAAGATGTCCTTGTTGGTAGCAAGGGTGTGACATGTGCAAAAAGCCAAGGAAGGTGCATGAACAGTTCTAACACATGGAAAGTGAGGTGAGTATGCCCCTTGGAAACTTGTGGAAGCACGTGGCTTGGAAGGGAAGACACGAGCGAAGATGCTTCACAAACTGGAAAGCAAGTAAGCTAACAATCCAAAGTGATGGTTAAACCAACAACACATCTCAATAAGATTCATACATACTTATACAAAAAGAGTCCATACATGCATGCATAAGAAAACAAATACATATATCATTAGATTAACCAAGATAGATGAAATACAACAACAACATATGCATGAAATATGTTGACTCTATTATATTAAGAAGTGAAAGTTCCAATCATACAATACAACCATGACCAACCACTAGTCCCGATGGAGGAACGTTACAGTCATTTCTGCCTGCTCCTCCAAATAGATGTACTAGCTCTACACTATGGAAAAACCAAGGCTCGTTACAATACTCTCCAAGATTTGTCTAAGATACTCCTATGGGAAGCTTGGCTGACCAAAAGCCTCTACAATGAGTTATGAGGTACTATATATAGCAAAGGGTGGGGTGACCCTTGACATTCCCCTTTGTGACTCTTGATAAGATGTTATATACAATCTACACATGTACCCATGTGAGAAAAAATAGGCTTGAGAAATCCATGCAAGCTATCACTAATACTTGGATAGTTGTGGTGAGACCAAATCTTTGAAATCCTTGAAATCATTGATGGTGCTGAAATGATGCCAAGCTTGGTCATCTATGATGGTTTCCATGTGCTCAATGGTGACATCTTGCTGAAAGCGAACTCTTACCTCTATTGCATCATGGTACAATAATATGGCTCCTCTATCCAACTCGTTTGATAATATTCACATCATTATCTTGAGTGCAGCTGGACCAGCAACATGCTGATGCATAGTGTCTGTGCTGATCTCCAAGTGCGTGCTGGTGACCATGCGCATCAACTTTTTGAAATACATGTTTAACTTCAATTGGACTTGCTTCTTGTCTTCGCCTCATTGAGTGTGCCAAATGGGTGGGATCACATGCATATGCATAATGACATCCATGCTCCTGAATACCCCTGCATGCGATTGACAACATTGTTCACCTTGTCTGCTCCATGCCAGCTACTGGATGGTTCCATAACTTATATGGCCAGAGTTTCATTAGTTTGTGAATGTTGCTCCTCCTGTTGTGCCTATTCCCACTGCAACTCTTTCTATTTCCTGTGTAGCTCATGTTCTTCCTTGAGTTTCCACTTCAACACCTATAAATCCTTCTCTATTTATTTCTCTATTTTCGTGTGATCCTCTCATCACCTCATAGCCTCAATCTCCAAAGCTTATTTCATCACAAGTGGATTTTCTTGAGGTTGTAATTTTGTTCCACCTCTGCACTATCATCAACCTTCCTCTTCCATTTGTCGCATGCAGGTGTGATACCTTCTGTTGTTGCTGATGGTGTTGCTTGTTGTGACGCTACTACCATTTCATCTTGATATCCTTTTCCATGAACAACTTGATGTCTTGATAGATAAGAAAGTTCATAGACACTTGATCCACTGCATCCCTAGTTGTGCTTTAAATGGTGTCTTTGACTATGCCCTCCTGGAAGCCATTGTACCTATGCCGCTAAGAGGCAGACGAACACCTGTGATACCTGGAGACATAGAAACACTCATGAAAATAAATATGTTAGTCAAAAACCAAAAAACAATGGAGGATTGACATGAAACATACTTGTGTGATTGTCTGTGAAGATTGTGCAATTTTTATCAGGAGACTGACTGCTAAAACTGGGCAAGGCACAATCTAGGCTGTCAAGAGGCTGACCGGTTGCTTGAGCTACAAAATGCACATTCCAGCTTGGCCTGCTAAGATTTGAAACTGTGCAATGCATAATTTCAGTCAGTATTGACATGCAAACCAACAAACTACATTTTGCAGTATCTGGGGCCAGCAAGGCACTACATCCTAGACTTATGCAATGCAAGCTTGGAGGTCAGTGCTGAACTAGATATGCACAATTTCTGGAGGGAAGGTGTTATCACTCAGGTTGTCCCTAGGCTCCTAATAGGGATACGACCGAGGTAACCACAAACCAATCTTTGGATTGCAGGTTCTAGCCCACCTGCAATCGGAGAGGGCTCTCTCCTTATGATTCAACTTTTGTTGATGATTTTAGGGTAGGTTTCTGGCTTCAAAGGAGTGTTGTTTGTGATTGGATGGAAGGTAGGATTCTCGAATAAAGAGGCAAGGTAAGGTGTGATAAGTTTTGAACCATTGGGCATGGAGTCACGGATTGAGGCTTTCTTGTGTTTTCTTGGTCACAAGGGGATACGGAGCGGGATAGTCACACAGGATACAATTATCAATCAGCTGAAAGTATGGTAGGAAAATCAGGGATGAAAGGCAAAGGAGAATCATTTCATCATGCTGAAAAAAGAGGAGAAATGGATGAATGGGATCTAGGAGCAATTAAGAATTCCTAAACATGCATTCATATGTGAAAGGAACAGCGTAAACAAGATCATTTAAGTATACATGCTCATAGCTATTCCTGAAGAAAACATCGAGAAATACAGAAATTGAACTTAAGGTGTAATGAAACAAATCTTAAGCTATTCTTTTTTCCTATGATTTAGAAGGCGGAACGGTGGTAAAAAACGTAAAAGTAAACAGAGGAGAGAAACACTTATTGGATCATGTAGAAGCACAGGAATTCCGTAATCATTCCTTGGCCAAGAGAAAACATCAAGTAGTTTCGCAATCCATTCTTTCAGCAATCTTTGATTATGGAAATTATGACAGTTATAGTGTGAGTCTCTGCTCGGAGAAAATGCTGGAAAAGAGACTGACCAACTACTACTACCAACCAACCAACCCCTCACAACATTGTTCAGGGTGGTATTTATAAGCAAAATATTGGAAAGACATCATTACAACGGACCTAAACAGGTCTGCTAGAAAACTCTTCAAAAATCTAAGTGTTGCTGGAATTAAATGCAAGTAAATCTTTTTGGTTGTGCTAGGGGCAGCTGAATCGGAAAAGGTGACAAGGTGACCCTTGGGGGCTAGATGCGGTGCTGTTGGAATGATTGTGCTTTGGGAACTGTAGTTCTGCTCTGGTGTGAGTTAAATGTGCAATAATTATGATTCGAGAGCTTCAAGTGGCTTCGCCCTCTTTCTATGAATCTGCTGGAAGGTATTAAATGTTCTCCTGCTTCGGGCCACTGCTCAAGATTTTCACTGATACTCTTTGCCACTACATTGATGGCTTCCGGTGTCAAGTGATACTCTTTGACACGCTTGATGCCTGATGATTTGATCTGATACACTTTAAACTCTGTCATTGATCTGCTGCTGTCTTTAAACCGGATCACTTTGGCATGATCGGGTGATTTTCGGGCTTTTCGGCGCACAAGGGGCTCAGAAATCAAAAGATTCCCCAAAGATTCCTCGAAACGGCCTATTTCCTGTTTCGCGCTAATCGTGCATCGAAAACTGCCTCTGTTTCTTGTTCTGGAGCCCTGAAGTGCGATTTTTCTTCCTGCGCGAAGTTTCAACTTTCTGGTTGCTGACGTCAGCATAACGTCGACTGTACGGCGGATGACGTCAGCTGTGGTGGGTCCCTGGTACAGAATGACATGGTGAGGTGCTGATACTGGAGGTAATGCGATGAACTAGCTCCTATGCGATCGCAATATCGCATTGGCGGGGAACGGAGGGTGCTTGAGTTGGGCATTTGGCGCTTGCGACCACCGACCGCCGATATCGGGATATCGCGTCGGGTGGTGACGGATGGGTCATAACTTGCATGGAGAGGAAAGTGCTATCTTGCGATGTGATCTGGCTTTAAGGTTATGCGGAGTGTAAGTTTTGGGCGGAAAAGGCGAGTAGGTGGGTGCGAAGGGCATTTTGAGGTTTCGGAAGGGGTCCGATTACCTTAGAGGGATTTTATACTCTGGAAGGAGTCCATTGTGTCTGGGAGATGGTTTGGAGGTTAAGGGTTCTTTCTTAGTTTCAGGTAAACTGAGCAATTCCCGGGGGTACTTATGGTTATTTTCAACCAAGGGGAGGGATATTACGTAGGGGGAATTTACTTAATATTAATAGGGGGATGAGAAGAATAGGGAGCTAAATAATAATGTTAGTGGTTAATATGGAGGTGGTAAGAAAGCGCTAAGTTCAGGAGAGCTTAGGTTGTTATAAGGGGGGTAGAACCATGCTTTAGAGAAATTATGGAACAACTTTGAGTGAAGCAGAGCTTTACTCAAGCTAGTGTTATGAAAATGATGGAATTTAAGAGGTGTCAAGAAGATCTTGACCTCTTTTGGGGAAGTTAGTTAATGATTGGGGAAAGCAGAGAAGGGGATTTAGTTATACCTCTTTTGAGCTTCTCGCATAGAATTTCTTGCTGATTGTGTCCTGAATAAGATGACACCTGAAAGTCTGGAACTGATCAGCAATTAGGATTCAGCAACCTCAGAACTACCTACCCAACCTACTTACCTAGCATTTTTTCTTCTTTTGATTTGGG
>APFE031055540.1:46378-76933 GCA_000404065.3 Pinus taeda | reverse complement strand
GAAAGGAGGTTTTGTCATTTGAATCATCTAAGAATTGTTCATTTATGTAATGTAAAGGAGGTTGCCCCCTCGAAGAGGCTGAATTTTAAGGCGTTGATCTATCTTTTCTATCTTTTTCTTGAGTTGGTTTCATAACATACATAGATAGTCGTCTACAGATATAGACCCATGATCAGAATGACCATCAATGTAAATCCATTGTACAGATGATTTGATACATTTCCTGAAATCGCAGCTTGGATGGATGAAACTAGATCTAGGGTCTTATATCTTGTTCAATTGTTCACTCAAGTACAAGTCTAACCATGTGAATATGTGATTTGAGGTCGAACATGGGAAGACACCGTCTGATTTCCAACCAATGATGTGAGTCGTTAACAGACGCGAGAGAACTAATGATAATCATCCTCAAGGTACTACAGTACATTCTGCATGGTGTGAATGGATGATTTGAGGTTGAACACCATACAAAGTGTTTCAGTCGAAGGCCATTGATGTCAACCTATCACCGAAAGCGAGAAACATTCCATGTATGTATGCAAGCCTCAAGGTACTGGAAGGATGTTTCTAAGTCAATTTCTTAGATAATGAGCTAATGTTGAAAAGAAGCGACTTGTCACAAGAGGGCCTTGATGTATCCCACATCAATGACATGAAACGAGCATAATGATTTTGGATATGGAATTTGACTAACAACACAAGGTTCAGGAATGGCGGTCATGAAAATGAAGGCTTATGGTATTGCAAAGGATGAATTTTAACTGAATGACTTCTCTTGAACATATTGATGACACTGAAATGAATTGGTATCATTGACCCAAAACAAAGCGATGGATGGTATGATAGACCAACGATATGATAACCATCAAGTTGATAACCCAACCCATATAGTCGCGGTGATGAAGTGAAAGTGTGATGTTCAAGAGCGACCTGCTACCAAAAATAATTTACCCCTTTTTCCATTTTCCCCAGTCATTGCTGACCAGTACTTCTTTATTTTTATTAAGCTTAAGGAGGATAACATATGCTTGTTGTATAATTTCACCCTTCGGGTGAATCCATCGCTATGTGATGTTTTAACGAGTCTAGCGAAGGTGAAACTCGGTCTTGTCACGATCAACAAGTTTGTCGCTATTTGATGTTTTAATGAGTTTAACGATAAAGATAACTCACTACTTTTCACGATTAGAGAGTTTGAAAAGGGACGAAAAGAAAAATCCACAAGTTCTTTTTCGTAGATTTGTCTCTTAAGCCCAAAAAAGCGTAAAACAATACGAGAGAGAACTTATTGAACATGTTTGGTCAACATATTCCTTTCTCGTAAATAATCTATCTCAGCCCAAAAAAGGGTTAAACTTATACTGAGTAGATGTCGTTTCCAATCCGTTAACGAGCTGAAAAGGAAAAGTGCTTGGCAATCTTTTGATATTTAGAGAGTCTAAAAAGAGCTTAAAGAGGACTCCATTTTGAGTAACAAGTGGTGTCTAGAATAGCAACTAGTTTCGATGATGTTGGAACTTCTCAAAACATGTTGATTTATGTGAAGAGGTTGGCTAATAAGACCACTCATTACAATTGTTCCTCAAAAATGGTAAAACAACCGAGTGAAAGAGTATGATCAGCTAAGAAAATAGTGATGATGGAAGTAGAAAAACCAAGGCTCATTTGATGGAAGAGGTTGATAGAATGGCAATCACGATGGTTAAAATGGAGATGGGTTCATTTTTACACAAGCTTGAACCATAGGGAACTATGCTTGGATTAAGTTTCATTTTACACAAGCTTGAAACAAAAAACTATGCTTGGATTTAGTTTCATTTTTACACAAGCTTGAAACAAGAAAAAACTATGCTTGCTATTGGTTTACATGCCCCCAGCATGATGACTCAATTGTAGGTGAAAGCCCCCCAAGCTTCATTACATTCACCTAAGTAGACTACTTGTGGCTATCAGGTGGATGGAATGAAGTTTCATTTATGAGATCAAGTGAAAGACTCGACTGTGATTTTACAAGATCTACTCAAAGAATTGTCTTGGAACTTTGCTCTAGGGGACCTTGTTTCATTTTTCAATGAACTTGACACAAGACAAGGAACTCTGCTTAGATTCCTTGTTTCATTTTTTAACGAGCTTGACACAAGACAAGTAACTATGCTCATACTCCTTTGTTTCATTTTTTAACGTGGTTGACACAAGACTAGGAACTATTCTCATATCCTTGGTTTCATTTTTTAACGAGGTTGACACAAGACAAGGAACTGTCCTCATATCCTTGGTTTCATTTTTTAACGAGGTTGACACAAGACAAGGAACTATCCTCATATTCCTTGTAATTATCCATAAGAGGTCATGACTTCCAAGAGGTTCTCATCAGATGGGAGAACAATGCTCTGGAAGGAGGGATATGGTTCCAATGCCCCCAGTACATAATGTACAACATCACAGAATTGACCATCCAATGATGTAGGAACAGAATGGGTTGCCACATAATTAACCTGTGGCGAGGAAGATACCATTGGTATAAAAGACCATTTAGGGAAGATGGTTGAGTAGAAGCCATATGTGGACCAGGAAATGAAAGTTGGTCAATGGTGACAATTATGCCTTCATGTGGGAAACAAATCACTCGAAAGAGTGTTGAAACAATAGCTCCCATGTCATAAACATTGTTGCGCCCAAGAAGTAAGTTGTAATCTAAAGGGCCTGGGACTATCATCACATTCAGATAAACAAATTTTCCTCCCAAAGTAATAGGCAACTGAGAAAGGACCCCTAATGGTTTACTGGTTCCTCTGTTAAAAGCCAACAAATTCTGGGTAACAAGCACAAGTGGTGGTGAATCGAGCACTTGCCAAGTAGTGGAGGAAAGGATACTCATATATGCACCTTCATCTATATTAGTGCTAGATACAATCATATTACAAACCTGAACCATAATATGGAAAGGCACATAAGAAGGAAGACAAAATCCTGCCAGTCAATTCCAATCAAAGGAAGTGAGGAGACTACTTGGAGGGGTTATCATAAAAATGGAGAATTAACCCCTTGAGTTATGAGAGCGGGAGGATTTTCCTTCTGTCTTGATGGAATATGAGGATTTCCCCCAAGCTCATTGGAATATGAAGAAACAAAAAGAACCTGAGTGGTACCATACTCACTCTCTTCAGGAAAGGTATGATTAACTAAAGGTGAAATCGGGTCAACTATTTCCTTGACCTATGATTGGTTAGGTAGAGACTCATAGGATTCATATTTAGAGAGAGTGGGTTTGACCGACAATTGATTTGGGTCAGTCAGTTCATCAACTAGTGAAGGATTAAGGGAGAGACTCTTGTAACCAGATGGAAGTCATTGTGGAGAAGCAGGATAGTTATCCAAAACTTTGTTGGCTTCATCTAGATAGGGACAAAGGTGAATGGGGTGATTCCCTTCACATAACCTACAGGGAAACTTAAATTTACCCTTCATTCCATGAACTTTAGTACCACTAGTTGATGGTCTATCACTAGCATGATTTCCAGAAGTTGATGACACAAGATGATGTGAACAAGAAGACCATTCTTCTATGATCTGAGGAATATCAGGACAATTTTGAAGAACATGGTGTCCCGCACAAATTTTGCATGGATATCAAACTTTGTGAGGCTTGATGGACGGTTTCTCATCAAATGTTGCATTCAAAGCAATGGTTGCTTGGTTGCCCCTCTACTGAACTTGCTTCTTCTTCTTCTTCTTCCCTTTCTTCTTCTTCTTAGCCACTTGCTTACTAGTACCAATACTTTCACCAGGTGAAGAGGAAGAAGGGGAGGAAGAAACAATCGAGGAAGAAGGAAAAGGGTTAACTTTAGGATCAACTGGAGGTTGATTTTGTCCAGTTGGAGGTGTACTCGATTGCAGATAAATCATGACATTTTGAACAAAGGAGGTTGAAAACAACCATACTAGTAAGCCAATGGTAAATTTCGGCAGGGATAATGTAGCCATATAAGGAGCACTAATATTTATGAAATGAGGAAAAGGACTAGGATTGCCATCAAAAGGAATTCCTTGATCGGTGGACTCCCCAGTATGGTTGCCAATTTGTTTTGGAGAATTTATTATCTACGGATAAATACTAATTCCCTAGATAAGTATCCATATCTAGAACAACAGTTTAAAGCACTTTAGACTTTTCCTATAAGAAATAGATAAGATAAAGAAGATGAGAAGACCTACTTGTAGTTCCACTTTTCTCTTGTCTCCTTTGTATCAATCTCGTCGCTCCTTCCTATACTTAACACACTTGAGAAGTACCTGTAAAGACAAATAGAAGACAAAGAACCGATCAAAGAAAAAGATCTATTGAATACAAGTGAATGGAATCATATACATTTCACACATATAACCATCATATGACAATACAAGCATATGGGAGAAAGGTTCAAATACTTTATTGAATAGAAGAAGGAACTACAACCATTGTCTCTGATTCAAAGTCATTCCTCCAGTTTGGATCCCATCCACATGACATCAAAAGCATGACAAACTTGTAGCATTACAATACTTGCTTCAAAGCTAATTCTCATAGCAATGTTATCTCCTTACAATTAAACATAGTCTAGCCCCTTGATCACTTAGATGAGTGCTCAATTTATAGGAAGATGGAGGATATTGTGTCATCAATGAAGGTATTGAATGGCCTTCCATAATTAGAGTTAGTTTCCATGGAGGAAGGGATGAGAGGATAGGAGGTTACTTAACTCATTTCCTATCCAATTTCAAGCTCATAGGAGATGATAAGTGTGGGATGTAGAAATTCTCACTGTAGATCAACAAATTATGTAATATACTAAAACAAAATACAAGATCTATTTCTACAACACTTTGCGGAAGCTTAATCAAATTGAGCAACATAAAGAGAATACATATAATTGAGAATGAGAAATCAATCACACATAACAGAGAAGAAATAACCCAGGGAAAGGCTCAGCCTAAAACTCCAATCTCTATATTATCATACAAGTAGAAATCTTGTTAAAGTTACAAAAAGAATCGGCTCTCAAGCTATCCTGCTCTTTCTACAATCAAGCAGTTTAGCTCACAGACAGAATAGACATTGTATATGTCCTCCTCAAGCCCTCCAAGCCTCCTATTTCCTTGCACAGTTTTTCTTGGGGTCTAGTGAAGCCACAGGTGTGAATTGGCCTCATCACACTCACTAAACCTAAAGAAATAACTTTGCAATCCTCAAGAAAGGAATTCCTTCTGCATGAAAGGAATATTCACAATGGAATATTCTAGCAACTAATAGTACACTGCCCCTCCATCTGATCTCAACTAGGTCTCTGTATGAACTGACATGCATGAGTTATTTATGAGATAATACTTAGTTATCTGAAGTGCAGTAGTTACATGCATGCAAGCATTAACTAACTGAAATTACATTAATTCAACAAATTGTTTGAATTAATCTAACTGGACTTGACTTAGTTAACTCAGCCAACTAATTACAAATCAATATTACAACTCCTCCTTATCTCTTTAACTGATGGATAAATTCCTCAATTAATGGAGAAACTGTTGCATGTCCCCAACTAGACTTCATGTTTGATTTTCCTTAACTAATTAACTCAAGATGAATTAATTAATTATTTTACAAACAGCTGCTAAGATCAAATTCGAATTTTACTTCACTATTTTAGTTTAGGCACTAACTAAAATAGGAAGGTATCCCAAAATTCTATTTATAGAATGCTATTTTTAGCACTTCCATTTTTCCATCCATTGTTGCTAAGATCAACACTGGCTGAACTGTTATTTATAGCAGTGCTAGTTTTAGCAATTCTATTTTTAGCATTTCTTGTTGTTATTTTCAACATGGGAATCTTCTAGATGGCTCTAATAGATAAGAATATTCCCAGAACCCTATGATGATTTCACTCAATCTCACCCAGCGTAGGTCAAAGTGGGCCTAAGTGCTCTGTAGAGCACCCTTGCATGGGTCTACCTACGCTGGTCCTTCAAGGAGTCATTTCAAGATGTCTTCAAGCCATGAAACTATCAGGGAACGAGGCATTCAGAAGGTTGACTTGTTTAGGGCATGTAGCAACTAAAATTAGGGTTTGATGAGCCCTAAAACACTAATCTAGTTGATGGGAGTGATGTGCCAAAATGGATCTGTAACAACCTTTCTCTTTGTTGCCCTAGAAAGTATGCTCCTTTGCACCCCTTGACAACACTTGATCTAGTTTTTCTCACCTTCTAGGACAATGATATTTAATCTCATGTATTTTTGGATTGCATATCCCCAATATGTGATCTTCGATCTTGTAGTATCCCTCTGAGTCTTCTTTCCAATGCCACAGGTTTCACCCGATTTGGACTCTTCAAGGAAAAGTTATGCCCAATCTCTCACAATGACCTAATTATGGACTAGTTCAATAGAGCTAACTTGTACGGCATGCCACATGTCACTGTTTACTCCTTCAGCTCTGAAATTGATATGCAGAAAACTACAGTTCGTGTACTATACACCAGCTTTTACAGAATTCAAATCCTCTTCTTAGAGAGAGAGTTATGATGATCTTCCGAAGGTCACTTCTTTGAGATGAAATTCGGGAGCCTGCAAAAACCCTAAATTCCATAGATCATATCTCCGAAAATATAGCGAATCAAGATCTAAAATTAGGCCAAGGCATTCATCAAGATTGTTAATCAAATGGGTTTTCCTTTCAGAATCTAAGACTTCACAGAAATGATGTTATAGTGAAAATTCAACGATCACTTAATTTGGAGGATATATGAGATTTCTTTTTATAGAGTTTAGAGGGGCTTCTATAGAGAATGTTGGAGGGATTTTAGGAGCTTAAAAATTATTAATTATTGAATATTCAATGACCAAAACCTATTATGAGTGCCATGCAACAATCCCATAGGGTTTTAGCCCACTAATTGGGATTACTAACTTCAAACATGAATATCTCTCAAGCCGTGAATAATTACTTGGCGTGACATATATCAACGGAATCATCTCAATGAGTAGAATCCATCTAGAAGATCCTTGACTCAAAATAGAGTAATTTTCAAGTCAAAATTCCCTTGCAAGATCAAGGTAGCCCCTGGTGCTACTTGGGTTGACATCAATGACAACCTCAGATCATCTTTAGATAAAAAATCCCCCCTCTGACATTGATGGCAACACAAGTACTCCCCCTGTGATCAAGGAACCTCTTCCTACTGCCTTCTCTCCCCCTTTGACATCAATGTAAAAGGGTAACTCCCATTGACACACAACCATCCTGCGAACCTATACACACTTCCACTCCCCCTTTATTTTCTGAATAAGGAAAATCAAATGAGAACTTGGGAGAATCCCAAGCTTCTAGTGAAGATATTCAAATGCTTCACGAGGTAAAGGTTTATTGAAGATATCAGTGATTTTTCCTTTTGTACCAACATATTCAAGCATGATATTTTTTTCGGCGACCTTCTCTCTGATGAAATGATATTTAATCAGAATGTGCTTTGTTTTGGAATGCATCACAAGATTCTTGGAGATACTGATGGCACTGGTGTTATCACAGAACATGGGAATAGGCTCACTGAATTATAATTGAAGATCTTGCAAATTTTGTTTCATCCAAAGGACTTGAGTACAACAAGCTGTCATTGCAATGTATTATTCTTCCACTGTAGATAATGAGATTGAGGTTTGCTTTTTGCTCAACCATGATACGAGACAACCACCTAAATAGAATGTTGCACCACTAGTACTCTTACGATAATCAATGCTTCCTGCCCAATCCGAATATGTAAAGGCTTGAATAATGAGATTGTTGCCCTTGGGATACCACAAGCCATATTCTATTGTGCCCTTTAGATATCGAAGAATATTTTGACGGAAATAATATGTGATTCTTTTGGTGCTGCTTGGAATCATGCTACTTGTCCAACTGCTTACATAACATCTGGTCGAGAGGTTGTTTCATATAAAAGACTACCAATCATAGATCTGTAAAACCTCTGATCCACATCCTTAGATGAGTTGTCTACACTCAATTTGCAACCTGTTACCATTGGAGTAAGTACAGGTTTGCAATCTTCCATTTTGAATTTCTTGAGCATTTCCCTGATGTACTTGGCTTGACATATAAATATTCCTTTCTCTTAATAAGATATTTGAAGCCCTAAGAAGTATGTCAACTCACCAAGTAAAGACATATCAAAATCACTTTGCATCTTTGTAGCAAAGTTCTTACTTAGCCGGTCATCATTGCTACCAAATATTATATCATCCATATATACCTCAACGATTGTTAAATTATCCTTATCTATTTGTACGTAAAGATTGCTATTAACAATACCTTTCTTGAACCTTTGTTGACATAGGTATTCATCAAGACGAGCATACCATGCTCTCGGAGCTTGCTTGAGACCATACAGAGCCTTCTTTAACATGCAAAAATAGTTTTCTTTTTCTAATAGTAGAAAACCTTCAGGTTGTTCGATGTAAACTTCTTCTTCTAATTATCCATTCAGAAATGCTGACTTAACATCCATTTGGTAGATTTTTATTTTTCTTGAGCATGCATAGGTGAGAAATATCCAAATGGCTTCCATGTTGGAAACTAGTGCAAATGTTTCATCGAAATCAATTCCTTCCACTTGTGCATAACCTTTGCAGACTAATATTGTATTGTTCCAGGTAACCTGTAATCCTTCAACTATTTTTCTCCCCCTAAACCTTTAATGAAACTACCATCTTGTTCAAACTACGTTCCTGTCAATCATAAACTTGTGCCATATACTGTTACATAGACTCCTCTTGCACAAACATTAAGGAGTCAACAAGCCAGATTGTTCAAAATAGTGAGTCACCTAATGGGGATCTTGACTTGAGTCATTATCTGAAGCAAGTGCTAATTCCTCATGACCTTTTTCTTTTACAAATCCTGAAAGCATAACTGCTAAAACCTTGTTATCTCTTTGTCTTCATTACCTGTTTCCTTTTCCAGACCTTCGTATTCCAACAATCTCGAGCCCTGTGCCCATAGTTATGACACTTGAACCATTCAATGGTTTCCATAGGTGATTCCCTCTGATATCTGCAGCCACGAATGCTATGGCCATAGTTATGGAATTTGAAACATTCAATATTTGGCCCATTTAGCATGTATTCTCTTCTGAAACAATCATCGTGGAACCTGTCTCATGATCCTGCAAACATGCTTCTAGAGTTTTTCAGATAATGATTGTACCTATCAAAAACTTCCCAATCCCTAGCCATATGTCCATAGTTGGCACATAAAAGTAAATAACCATTAAATAAGAAAACATACCTGGAAGAGTTTTCATTCTTCTTTGGACGCAGTGTTATAATTTCTTGTGGTCCTTTGTTCTTGATTGCTTTGGTCTTGTTCTTTGGAGTTGCAACATTCTTCTTTGGCTTTTCACTTTGATCAAATCCTTCTTAGAATCATCCTACGAAGTTGTAGAGTTTGTAATCATCAACTGGAGCTTTACCATCTTTAATTGCCTTCATTTTCTCTTCTTCATCTATATTATTTTGTAAGTATTCTTTTTGCGATCCCTTGAGTTTGTTGATCTCATCACAATTTGCATCAAATTATTCTTTCTTTTGAGCAAGATCTTCTTGAAACCATATTTTCAAGATCTTCCTTCTTTTTTCTGCCTCCTCAACCTGTAGCTTGAGAAGAGTGTTCTTCTCTACTTTTATGTTGAGAACCTATATTCGTTCCTTCTGCTTCTCATTTTCAATCTTCAACCTGCTTATTTCTATTGAAGATGTTTCTAATTCCTTTTGATTTTGGTCAACCGTGGATAGGTATCTTTGATCAAATTCCTTCATTTCAATTTCTACTTCTTGCATCTATTGTGTGATCCTGCTAATCTTTGCAAATGTTGTGTTGATTTCTTGTTGCTTCTATTGGACTTCTCTCTTGAGTTCTCGTGTCACTATATTATTGATTTCTTCCAAATTCTTTTGAAGTGACTCTTCAATACATTTGTGTTCTTCAACTTTGTTTTTGAGACCTTGAACTCGTTCTTCAAGAGTATTGGAATGGATCTTCTCATCCTTGAGCTCTTTTATAAGCTTGATTGCCTCATTAGAAAATTATTCTATCGTCAACCCTTCTTCATCATACTGAAAAGGATCCGAGTTTTCAATAACATCTTAACTTGATTTCATTGTTGAATAGAGATTCTGAAGCTTTTCCCAAAGACCTTTAGCAGTTGAACATTGACCAAATTTTTCATAGAATTTGGTAAAACATTCAAAATTACATTCATGGCCTTTGAATTGTACCTTTTAGCTTCATCGGTAGATGTGTCTCCAGAAATAATTGATTCCCATCCTCCATGTGCCTGCAAAGATACTTCCATCCTGGATTCCCATATGTAGTAGTTATCTACAACAAAATCAAGGGTTGGTACATAATACTCACTTTCTTGAGATTTTCTTGTACATGTACCTTCCTTTGAAATCCTTGTAACCCGCTTCTTTGACTTTCCCATCTCTATGCTCTGAAAACTGACTTCCAGCAGTTAATCCGTTACTAAAGGAACCAAGCTCTGATACTAATTATTGGAAAATACTGAGAGGGGGGTGAATCAGTATTCATTAGAAATTAGCACTTTTAATTCTTTTGAGAGCAATAGTTAATCTTCAATTATTATTAATGTTTATGCAGTAATAACAGTAAATAAAAGAACCCATGAGGCACAAATATTTTAGGTGGAAAACCCCCTCTCAAAAACCACCAAATGATTTTCTAATAAATTCTTTAATCTTTAGACCCAACTGAAATGAAAGCAAAAACTTCCTAGAATTCTAGAAAAGAATTCTTCTCCAGCTCCCACTGGATGGACGCTCCAACACCAGAGTTTCTTCAATAGTCAACTGAACGGATGCCCCAACACCCATTGAGCTACAACTCACCCTAGCACCACCCTACCACCCTGAAGTTTTCATAGGCTTGAACCTATTGGTGTCTTCATGCACCAACCTAGCACCAGCCTACCACCCTATAGAAGAATAAAATAAGAATGGACTCCTGTACCAGGGAAAATGATCCACTTTACAATGATATAGAATGATGTAGAAGAAGAAGACACACTAGACCATAACCCCAACTATGACACAACTACCTAATGATGATCCTATACCTCCCAACAATTCCCCTTCAAATCTTGGCAAATAGACACTTGTACAATTTTTACAATGATGCGTTTACAATGATTCTATACAATGACACTTTTACAATGATTGTATGCAGTGCTTCCCACTTGAAGACTCCATATGGTGAACTTCTTGTTGTTATTCTGCACGTTGACTGCTGCTCTTATCATGCTACCTTTTCTCACTCTTCAAAACATTAGATTATGCAAGGAGTCTTCTCTTGATGAATATATAATACCTACAAAAGTCTTCAAGGAAATACACATGATATGATAATAGCAAAACTTACCTCACCCTGTACAGCATATGTCAGTGCTAAACAAAAACAACAAATTAGAATACAAAGAACCTAATGCAATTAAGAAATGAGCATGCATATACAGAAAAAATTTACCCATAGCTTAGCTCTGCTACACCATTTTTCAGCACCTTTCTCTTTTCTACCCTAGAAAGTCTAGTCCTTTGCACCCCTTGACAACAATTGATCTAGTTTTTCTCGCCTTCTAGGAGCATGATATTTAATCTGATGTATCTCTATGATTTCAAATATCCAATATGTGATCTTCAGTTCTATAGTATTCCTCTAAGTCTTCTTTCCAATGCCATAGGTCTGACCTAATTTGGACTCTTCAAGGCAAAGTTATGCCTAATCTCCCACAATGACCTAATTATGGACTAGTTCAGTAGAACAAACTTGTATGGTGTGCCACGTGTCACTGTTTCCTCCTGTAGCTCTGAAATTGATACAAATAAAACCATAGTTTTTGCACTATCCACCACTTTTTACAGAATTCCAATCCTCTTCTTAGAGAGAGAGTTATGACGATTTTCCCAAGATCACTTCTTTGAGATGAAATTCGGGAGCCTGCAAAAATCCTAACTTCCACAGGTCATATCTCCAAAAATATAGTGAACCAAGATCTAAAATTTAGTCACAACGTTCATCGGGATTCTAAATCAAATGGGTTTGCATTTCAGAATCTAAGACTTCACAGAAATTAAGTTATAGTGAAAATTCCATGATCACTTGATTTGAAGGATATATGAGATTTCCTTTTATAAAGTTGAGAGGGGCTTCTATAACGAATGTTGGAGGGATTTTAGGAGCTTAAAAAATGATTAATTATTGACTATTCAATGAGAAAAACCAATTATGATTGCCATGCCACAACCCCATAGAGTTTTATCCCACTAACTGGGGTTACTAACTTCAAACATGAATATCTCTCAAAACGTGAAGAATTACTTGGCATGCCATATATCAACGAAAACATCCCGATGAATAGAATCCATATAGAAGATACTTGAATCAAAATAGAGTAAGTTTTCAAGTCAAAATTCCCTTGCAAGATTAGGGTATCCCTTGGTGTTTCTTGGGTTGACATCAATGACAACCTCAAATCATCTTTAGATCAACAAAGCCAACGTGTAGGTCAACCCAAACATGGTTGGGCTGACGTCTTGGATGGGCGACACAAGTGAACATGTGGCCGTGTTGGAGGTAGGCCAACCTACTCAAAACTTGGGCACCGTGTATAAGTAGAGGTGGATGACTTAGTGGAGGAGACAACGAAGCCAAGAAAGTTCAAGAAAACATAACAAGCAACGTGAGCGAGCAAGGGAAGGCGAAAATAACTCCAGGATAATGCGCAGGTGGACGAAGAGCTGAAGAAGCTAAGTTGAGATTCTAAAATGGAAAAATGGGTGTGTGGAGGTCTAGGAGAACACACATGGTAGGCAGGTGAGTTGGGCATTGAGGGTGTGTCGACTTGGCAGGAAAGATGTTGTGCAGAGGTTGTGGATGTTTCCGGGCATAGGACCCATTAGACAGGCAAATGAGGAGACACAGTTGAATGGGCACGGGCGCATAGTGTAATGGGCACTGCCAAACGACAAGCAACTCAACTGGAAAGTTGGGCGACCCAACTCGTGAGCACTGCTGAATGACCCGACTCAGGGATGAGCTACGATGGGTGATGTTGAATGAGGGTGACCCGACCTACACGATAGCGAGCTGTGATGGGTTCTACTGAATGAGGGCGACCTGACCTACATGACAATGAGCTACGGGGGGAACCACTAAACGAAGGACAACCTGACTTGGTGAGGTGGGCAACCCAACACGGCGAAGTAGGTGAACTATGAATTTCGGTGAATTGCAGATTGTAACTTGGGAAGCTTTGCTGAAGGGAAATTTGGAGTTTCAAGTAAAATATGAATTGTAATTTTATCCTTGTAAGATTATTGAATTGTTATATTACTGATTGGGTAGACTCTATAAATGGGGAGTTCCCCTCCCATTAAAGAATGTGTATTTCCAATGTTCATAGGAATGATGATATGATGATGTGAATATTTATTTCCACTGTGTAATGATAATACTGAGTAGAAGAATTGAAGGAAATAACGAAGAGTTGACAGTTAGGCATATTCCACACTCATAAGTATTGGTGAAAAGAAAGTGGTTAGTGGTGTTGCACCTGCTTATGTGCAGTTGAAAGGCTATTGCTAGGATAGGGGCCTGATACGTTATTGGGTGCCATAAACTCTCATTTAATCTCTTCTATCGCAAAGAAGTTATTGAACTCATTTGTGACATACTCACCACCATTGTCACTCCCTAGAGCTTTAACCTTCTTTCCAGAATACTTCTCAACCAATGCTCTAAATTCACAAAACTCTGTGAAAGTTTGATCCTTCTTTTGTATGAAAAATATCCATGATTTACAAGAAAATACAACAGAAAAATAACATAATACTTGTTTTTGGTCGTGGATGCTATCGAGAATGGTCCACACACATTTGAGTGGACTCGCTCTGGAATCGCCTCAGCTCGACTGTGTTTGTCATGAAAGAAAGCCTTGGTGTATTTTCCTAAAGTAAACCCCTTGCATGTATCAACATGATCAAGCGTACCTTTGGGACGACCAGTAGATATCTGTTACATGATATTTGAACCCCCATGATGCAAGTGGCACAATTTCCTGTGCAATAACTTGCTAACATCTCAACTTTGCATCTTCTCTGATTTCATAGTCAAAGCAATACAATCCTCTACCTCTAGCTTATAGATATTCATAACTCAAATCCCTATATTCTTTACTTTACCTGTGGAGATGTGTCAAAGGAATGCCTTTCCTTTCGAGAAAATCACATCATAGCCTGTATCCTCAAGCATGGTGACCGATTCTAAGTTCTTCTTCAATTCGGGCACATACATAACATCCCTCAAGTTGAGAAGAGCACTCTCCTCCCTTTGAAAAGTAACTACACCCAATCCATTAGCACTATACCTCTTGTCATCTCCCATGTCAATATGCATCTAGAGATATTTCTCCTCCAGGTCACTGAACATGTCCTTGTCACCAATCATGTCGAATGAAGCTCCATTGTCAAGGTACCATACACTACCCATCATTGATGACACCATGCATTCAATGAGAATAAAGTCCAATTCGAATTGAGAGGCTAAAGGCTCACCCACCGATCCTCCTGAGGACTTCTTCTTGCACTTCTTGAGTGTACAATTTGTAGCAAAATACCCCAACTCGTCACAATGAAACCACTTAACTTTCATCATGTCTTTATTCTTACCTCCATGGAAAGAATCTAATTTCCAATGGGTCGCCCTCACTTTCCCTTTCCTTTCCTTACTTTCTAAGGCACAATTTTCTCATCATCATTCTTTAACTAGGAACCATCTTTGGTGTTCCTTATGATCTCCTCCTGCATCAAATTTGACCACAATTTGTTATGCAACCATCTCAAGAAATAGAAGAAAATATATATCAATGACTTCAAAATCAGCCTCTTTGAGGGGGGAACCTCCTTTACTTTACACAAATCAACAATTCTTGGATGATTCAAATGCACAACCTCATTTCTATATATAAGAGTCTAGGGGGTAATATAATCAGAGTAAACATAACAATAATAATGGAAGGGCACCACAATGACAATAGTGGGCTTCTAGGGGTACACAAATAACAATAACGGGGCTACATTAATAACAATGAGGGAATAGTGGGCTTCTATGGGGAAAAACAATAACAATAAGGGGGCTACACTAATAAAAATGAGGGAATACACTAGTATTATAGGGACCTTACAAGCCCCTCTCCTAAAAAAAAAGTGGTGTCCATGATCCGAACATAAACAGGAACACAAAAAATTATAGAGATAACCATAAACATAGATATGCAGCGGAAATAATACTTCATTTCATTAATGCAAAATACTGAAATATGCTTGCAAACAATAATGGAAATAAACCAGCTAGGGCAATGGTAGCTTATCTCTGAGAAGAGATGTGGTGGCTACATACCTCTGAACTGTGTTACAATGAGGCTCGAAGGCCTATTTATTGTTGAGAAACAACGAAAAACCCTTAACATTCCGAAACCTAACCTTAGAAGATGAAACACCAAACTATGGGCCCCGTTTGGGTAAATTGGTACATCAACTTCCCGGGGTCATAACTTTGGCATACGATCTCTGTTTGATGCGTAAAATAGCTCATTAGAAAGATCTATCTGAGCACTACCACTTTCGTAAGGATAACATCAGTCCATCGACCCATGTTACCCCCAGATTTCCCAAAACATGTAGTTTATGGCCTCAAAACGGATCTAGAAGTTCAGGACCCGAAAAAACTACTAAAAATAGTAAGTTGTGCTACAATTAAGGAAACTGAAAATGTTGAGAGAAACAATGGTGGGGGTCCAGGTGGATTTGGCAGGTGGCCACCAAGATCCACCTGGATCAGTCCTCAATTTTTGAGCAGTTTTGGATGCTTTTGTACAAAATTCTCATCCTCCCATGTGGAATCTTCTGTAGGTATGTTCTTCCACTTGATGAGATACTCTGAAATTGATTGATTTCATAGCTATCGAGTTCTTGTTTCTGTGACTTCTTCAGGTTCCAATATGATTTTTCCTTCCTCATCAAGTTTTGGAAATATTGTTTGAACCGGGAGATTTTCACCTATAACCTTCTTTAATCATGAAACATGGAAAACATGGTGCACTCAGGAAGATGTAGGAAGCTCTAATTTGTATGCCATCGTATCAATCTTTCGCAACACCTTGCAAGGACCATAATACTTTGGTGATAGTTTATTATCCTTCTTAGCGTGCTTGAGGGACATTTGTTTGTATGTTGTAGCCGTGAAAATACCCAGTCGCCTACATCAAAACTTCTTTGTTGTGATGTTGATCTGCCTATTGTTTCATTCTATTCTATGCCAAAGTGAGGTTATCCTTTAAGAGTTGAAGAACTTGTTTTTGATTCCCTATGTGATCTTCTACTACTTGAACTTTAGAATTTTCTCTTAAATATGATGTGATGGATGGTGGATGATATCCATAAAGTGCCATAAATGGGTTCATTTTTGTTGCATTATGGAAGAAAGTGTTATACCACCATTCAGCTAGAGGTAACCACTTGATCCATTGTGTTTGTTTATCAGATAAAAAGAAATGAAGATATCCTTCCAAACATTTGTTTTCTATCTCAGTTTGCCCATCTGATTGAGAACGATAATATGAGCTATGAGCTAATTGAGTACCCAAACAAGAAAATAATTCCACCCAAAAATTTCTAGTGAAAATAGGATCTTCGTCACTTACAATAATCTTTGGGTTTCCATGTAGCTTTTGAATTGTTTTCATAAATGCAGTAGCAACTATACTGGCTTTAAATGGATGAGATAATGCACAAAAGTGTGCATACTTGGTAAGTATATCAACTACCACCATGACACTCTTTCCTTCGATCTTGGGTAAACCTATGATAAAATCCATTGAAACATCCTCCCAACCTTGACTTGAAATAGATAAAGGTTGTAACAGACCTAGGGTCTTAATTGTTTCAACTTTATTTTGTTGGCAAACCAAATATTCTACCACAAAATTTTCAATATCATATTTAAGGCCATCCCAAAAAAAGTCCTTCTTAATCCTGTGGTAATTTTTTAAAATTCCCGAGTTCCCTCCTAAGGGAGAGGTGTGCAATTCCATAAGAATATTTTGTTTGAGTTGATAATTCTTACAAAGGTATAAGTGATATTTGTACCATAATGAATCACTTTTCTAGCTAAATGTATCAGATGTACTAGGATCTTGCTGCAACTTTTGAATGAGTGCCCACATTTATTTGCCATTCATACATTCATCCCTCGCTTTGGTTATCCAATTTGGTTGGATAATAGAAATGGCACAAAGCAACGCTTCCACATCTTCATCCTTTATAGAAAGTGCATCTGCAATCACATTTTTCTTCCCCTTTTTGTAGATTATTTCAAAGTCATAACCCAACATATTTGTGACCCATTTTTGCCACTCTTATGAAGATAATATTCGTTCTAAAAAGTATTTAACACTATCATGATCTTTTTTTACCTTGAAGTGCCTTCCCATTAGGTAAGGTCACCATTTCTTAAGTGCATGTAGTATTGCCAACATTTACTTCTCATAAATAGCTTTGTGTAAATACTTTCCTTTGATTGGATGACTTTCAAAAGAAATGGGTCTTCTTTCTTGCATTAAAACAACACCAATTCCATCTCCTGAGGCATCACATTCCATAATAAAGGTTTTTGTGAATTTTGGCATAGCTAAGACTAGTTCTTGGCACATTTCCTCTTTAAGATGCTCAAAGGCCTTAGTTGATTCTGTAGTCCATGAAAATGCATCTTTCTTCAATAATGTTGTTAGAGGTGCTGATATTCTCCCATAATTATTAACAAACTTACGATAATACCTTGTCAACCCGAGAAATCCTCACATATGCTTTATGGATGTGGGGATTTTCCATTCCTTAATGGCTTTAGTTTTGTTAGGGTCTACCTTAACACCCTCATGAGATACAATATGACCCAGATATTCCACCTCTTGTACTCCAAAGAAACATTTGGAGATTTTTTCATATAATTTTTTCTCCTCTAATAGCTTGAGCACCTTGTCAACATGGTCAACATGATCCTTCCAAGGCTTAATGTAGATTAGTATATCATCAAAAAATACTAACACTCTAAGGAAGGGTTTGAAAATGGAATTCATCAAACCTTGAGATTTAGAAGGTGCATTGGTAAGGCCAAATGGCATGATCAAAAATTCATAATGACCTTCATGATTTCTAAATGATGTTTTTAGAATGTCTTCAGTATTCATTCTTATTTGATGATATCCTGAATGAAGATCCAACTTAGTGAAGTAAATTGCTCCTTGTAATTCATCCAATAATTCATCAATTATAGGAATGGAAATTTATCTTTAATAGTGAGCTTGTTGATCTCCCTATAATCCTGACACATGCGCCATGATCCATCCTTCTTTTGCACCAATACTACTGGAGCAGAGAAAGAACTTTGACTAGGTTGAATTAAACCAGCCTCTGGCATTTCTGCAACCATACGTTCAATTTCACTCTTTTGGGCATATGGATATTGGTAAGGCCTTATGTTTGGAGGAATAATTCCTGGAATCAAATGAATAACATGATCATGACCATGAATTGGTGGGAGGCCTTTGGGAGTCTCAAATACCTTGGAATGATTGTAAATGACTTTTTGGAGGTCTGGAGAAATAGATGATTTCGATGTGTGAACATCTAGTGAACATAATTGTACAATTACGCCCTGTTGTTCTTTCTTTAGAATCTTTCTTATGCTATTAGAGCTAATTATCTTTCCCGGTTTCCATGTGTTACCCCTTAATCAAATTCCTTACCTTCCCAAAAACATTCGAGAAAATTTCTTGAAAATTAAAAGCTATCGTACCCAAATATTGTAACCATTGTATTCCCAGTACAACATTAGCACCACCCATTGGAATGGAAAGAATTGGACTATTTAATACATATTCACCCATGGATAGCATGATATTATGGCACTTTCCAGAGAATTTTTTGGTTCCCCCATTTGCAACCATCACTTGAAACGCTGGTGCTGGATATAGGAAGCAGTTTAATTCCTTGTTATCTTACGATGAATAAAATTATGGGTACTATCTGAATCAATCAACACTATTACCTTTTCCTTCTTGATGTGTCCTTCTATCTTGAGAGTTTGAGGAGTGGTAATTCCTACCAATGCATTACAAGATATGGTTGAATTCATTTCTTCTTTCTCTGGGGTTGATTCCTGGTGTATATCCTCCTCTTTTGATGTTTCTTGTTCCTTTTATTCCTCCTCTTTGCAATCTATGTAGAATAATCTCTTCTTGGCACACTTATGACCTTTAGTATATTTTCTATCACAACAGTAACAAAGCCCTTTTTCTCTTTTTTCGTCTGCTTGTTGTGGTGTCAACCTTCTAGGTTGTGGAAGACTAGGACCAGTGACACTTCCATCTTTATAGTTGTGATTGGTAGACTTCCTTGTTGCCATAATTTTTCTTTCAACTTTTCTTTCCACCCTGAATGCCTTCTCAAATGAATCGGATTCCCAAAGGTGAAACTCATGTTGGATGTTATCTTTTAAATTTGATATGAATACAAAAATCCCATGCTTATTTAGAATATTGGTTACCCTAATATTCAATTTTTGGAATTCTTCAATGAGCTCTGTCATTGAACCCTTTTGTTTGAGATTGATCAATTAGCTAATGAAGGTGTTTCTCTTTGTATCTTCATAATGTGTTATCATTTCTTCCATAAAAGTTGACCAGGTGACAAGTGGGTTATGAGAGTAAATCCATCTCTACCATACAAACTAGTTGGTTCTAAATATAAAGATGCAATACGTACCTTTTGTGAGGGTTTCACAACTCGTAGATCAAAATATTGCTCCATCTGTAGTATCCAAGTTACTGGATCCTTGCCATCAAACTTCTTCATCTCTATCATTGGAATGTGGTGGTTATTAAACCCCACATCGGAGTCTCTGAAATTGTGATTGATATTTCTTTTGTCTTCATCACAATTTTCATGGATTTCCTTGTCACCAATGGGACGCCTTTCTTCTAGAAAAGTTGCCAAACGTTCTTTCAATACTCTATCTTAACATTCATCATTGCTTCCATGTATGATTTTAAATCATCATTAAAAACTACCATGTCCCTTTTAATACCATCTATTTTAACATTCATCATGGCTTCCAATTCATTTTTGTTACTTTTTGTGAGAGCGAAATTTGTTGCATTTGGTCTTGCAATTTTTATATATCATGTTGCATTTCTTTCTCTTCCTCATGTGTCATAGTGGATATTATGGGTTTCTTACTAGGTGTTTCCATTTTATTTCTTTGGAGCATAGATTAATGATAATTATGCTTCACTATGCCCTTTGAATCACTTCAAACTATTTTTTCAAACCAAACTTATGGAAAATTTTAAAAGGACTGCACACCTTTTTTTGCTTCGTAGGAGCTCGATATTGAATCTATTGTATCTTTGTAATTTCAAATCCCCAAGGTCTAAAATTTCATCCTGTAGTAGCCCTGAAAATCCTCTTTCCAACCCCATGTTTCTGATCAAGATTGAAGTATTCAAGAAATAGTTAGATCAAATCTCCCTAGATGATCTAATTACATACTTCTTCGGTAGAGCGCACTTGTACTAAGTTCAACGTATCCATGTTTTAAACTTCAGACCTGAAAATGCTAGAGAAAAAACCACAGTCGATCCTCTTTCTGTACCTTCTTATGAAATTTCAATCTGATGCTCAGAGAGAGAGTTATGATGATTTTTCCAAGGTCACATGTTTGGGATGTAATTCGGGATCCTACAAAAACCCTAACTTCCTTGGATCATATCTCCGAAAATATAGCGAGACAAGATCTAAAATTTGGACCTGAGGTTCAGTGATATGTAAATCGATTTTATTTTTTAGCTTCTGAAATGTCGTAGAAGAAACTTTATAGCGAAAATTCCACGATGACCTATTTGGAGCAGTGAAACCCTAGAATCCCAAGATCTAATACCAAATGTTATGCAACGAACTTAAGAAATGGAAGAAAATATAGATCAATGACTTCAGAATTAGCCTCTTTGAGGGGGAAACCTCCTTAAAATTACACAAATGAAAAATTCTTGAATGATTCAAATGGCACACCCTCCTTTCTATATATAGGATTCTAAGGGGTCATAATATAATCAGAGCCAACATAACAATAATAATGGAAGGGCACCATATTAAAAATAGTGGGCTTCTATGGGGAACAACAATAACAATAAGGGGTCTACACTAATAATAATGAGGGAATAGTGGGCTTCTATGGGGAAAAAATAGCAATAAGGGGGTTACACTAATAACAATGAAGGAATACACTAGTATTATAGGGGCATAACACAGTCATTCCCAATTTGGCAGCTTCTCTCGCCCATTGATAGATTCCTGATAGCTATTCCAAATCTTGGTAAGGCCTAGGAGAACTAGGATCACCATATCACCCTCGTCAATGACTATTCCAACACTTCCAACCTCATCATGATAGTGAGTGAACTTGGTCAAGTATTTTGGAATGGTCTCGCCTTTCTCCATATTGATTTTTCAAAGTTTCTCTTTTAGTGCCAACTTCCTATGGTCACTGTTGTTTTAGAATAGGATTGTTAATGCTTTCCACATAGCATATGGAGTTTCCTTCCCATGTAGACTCAATACAATGTGGTCTCGAACTCCCTCAAGGATTATCTACCTCGTCTTCGCCACACACTTATTCCATTCATCTAGATTATATGCATCTGATGTTGTTGGCTTAGGAATGTCTTAATCAACGAATTCCTTCAAGACATTATCCTCCAACACAACCTCCATTATTTCCTTCGAAGTTATATAATCTGGGCTACCTTCTAAGGGATACTCGAACCACAAACTGTAGAATGCCATCTACCAATCTTGAATTATGTATTTGCAAATTCGAATTTCACTTGTAACCCAAAAATTAAAACTTCAAAATCTCCTCTAGTACATTGTCTTCAGCTTTGATACCATGTAGATATTTCTACATATCTAGCTCTGATACCATGTATATTTTCCTATAGATTCAAAAACTCATGTAATGTACTAAAACAAAAGACAAAAATCTTCTTTACTCTCAAACAACGGAAACCAATGATTGATGAAAAGAATAATGGACAAGAGGAAGATAATGAAAGACACATAACACAATTGTTTCTTTGGGGAAATCCACTTCTCAAAACCCTGAATATCTATTGCATTAATCATAAATCTAAGTGATAATACAAATTTTGTTCTCACATGAATAATTTCACATAAGTATGATCATCTATGCCTCACAAGCCTACACTAATCAACACTTAACCAATTTATACTGCTTGTTGAGCCCCTATTTCCTTGCACAATTACTATGAGAAATAACCCATATTTAATTGGGAATTCCTTCTTCCATAACTGTGTAATCCAAGTCTAGGTCATCTTCTAATTGCATGCATGATCTGTACAACTCATATCATTCTACAACTGATAGTACATTGTCCCTGCACTCTAGTCTCAATTAGGTCTTTCTCTGTATTGACATGCATGAGTTTCTCATGAGCGAATATTTGGTTAGCTGGAGTAGCACTAAGGATGCACTAGTGCACAAACTCACCACTAGACCTCTACTAGTTCCACAAACAGTTAGAACTAGTTTAACTATCTATAACTCAATGAAACTGAGCTATCTAATTACAACTCAAATAAACTCATCCTGTGATCTGGATTTAAATATGAATGCAACAAATTATAGACATAACCATAAATACAAAGATGAAGCAGAAATAATATTTCATTTCATTAATGTAAAATACTGAAATATGCTTACAAATAGAAATGGAAATAAATAAGCTAGGGCGATGGTGGCTTATCTCTAAGAAGAGATGTGGCAGCTACACACCTCTGAACTATGTTACATTGAGGCTAAAAGGCCTATTTACTGTTGAGAAACTATGGAAAACCCTAAATATGCAAAAACCTAACTCTAGGAGATGAAACACCAAACTATGGGCCCCATTTGGGTAAATTGGTACATCAACTTCCCGGAGTCATAACTTTGGCATCTGATCTCTGTTTGACGTGCACAATACCTCGTTAGAAATATATGCCTGAGGAAAACAACTTTATGAATAGAAACATTAGTCCATGGACCCAGGTTGCTCCCAGTTTTCCAAAAAAACATCGTTTAGGGCCTCAAAACGGCTCCAGAAGTTCAGGACTCGAAAAACTGCTAAAAATAGTAAACTGTGCTACAATTAAGGAAACTGAAAAACTGAAAGAGACAATTATGGGGTCCAAGTGGGATAGGTGGGTGGCCACCAACATCCACCTGGATCACCATGGACCCCCTAAAATTTAGGGAGAACATATACATGACTACAAAAATACTTCCAACTCAAAATTCCTAAGCTAATTAAGTCAATTAAAATTAATTAACTATTTACAAGCTACTATGAGAATAAAATTTGATTTTAATTCACAATTTAGTTCTAGGACAAATTAAATTGGAATTTCTTGTTGCCATTTCTCAAGATGGTCCAGAATGGGTTCCTTTACTAACCTCCATCATCATCTCCATTCATGGATATGATCAACAGTATGGGTGGTAGTATTCTGGCATAGAGTAGTCAGTAGTTCCATTATGATTTCATAACATATTGGTAATTGAAAATGTTTGAGGAATTCCATGGCGAGGATGTTAAAATTGTTAAAAAAGGCACATGGTAGTTCATTAAACCACTTGGCAGCATTTCTAGTCAAGGTACATGGGAAAATTATAAGATGGATACTATCATCAAACATGGAATTGGAAACACACCAAATATGGTATGTAGTGACATGTGTCACAAGATCATCTACATGCTTTCCTTCAAACATTTGATAAAACGTTTTTGTGATGCTAAAGGGCGTAGAAATTGATGGTTAATGGGTTCGTTATTCAAATTGTACGAATTTGTGAGGTTAAGAGTAGCCAAAAATGGTAATGGAGTAGGTGCTATTAAATATTACTAGGGAATATTAGGATGAACATAAGGAATAGGAGGTCCAATCATCAATTGGTTTCTGGTAGGTTACATGGGTGTCATTGGACAATAATTTCCTGGAGGTGAAGGTGGGGTCGTATAAAGTGGCAAGCCATAAGGAATTCCCCTAGCATGAGGGATGTTACTAGAAAATTAGCTACTTGCAAGATAGAGGTTTCCCCCAATATATATTTATCTTTAAGTTGGGAGGCCCCAAGGAGATGCAACATGCCTAAGATATTGAACATTGTTGGCCACATAAGTCAGGTTAGGCACAGGGCTTCCACCTTTAACAATAATGGGAATACCACTAATAGGATTGTAACACCCTTCTTTGGGAAAATTACAGACTTATAATTTGACATAAATAAATTATCGACTAGGGTTAGGTATGCTTGTGATATGTTATGCAAAATATACACAAGCTAATACTGTAAGTGTTGCTCTAAATAAAATCACACATACACATCTTCAAGAACTCTTTTCCTCTATCAACACTTGGCACAAAGGCTATGGAGTAGATTTAACTATCCCTCTATAGCACCTCCTATTGTTGATGTAGATTAGGAAAAGATACAAACCCAAAAACCAGTAATTAACTCAATTCACACATTGCATAATAGAAATGAAATCCTATTCAATAACTCCAAATCATTCATCAAATAAGCTCACATTTAACCATCATTCACAAGTTGCTACAGCTTAGAAAAGAGAACTACAAACTTTGTACTAATTCTATTGATGCATGACAAGAATAAATGGAAATAAAAAAAATGTGCAGCTACAGGAGTTGTGAGTAAAGGGGGCCCTCCCTTACTCACAACTCCTTCAACTATGAAAGGAGTTAGTCAATGAAATTTAACAAAACATAAACTATTGTATTAATCTGGAAAGTATTCAATAATACATGATCTGATATGTTCAATCTATCTAATCTCTCCTCTATCTATCTTCCCCCGTAATAAACATAAATGTCTTTTATACAAATATATGGGAATAATCTACCTCAAACTAGAAAATCTAACATTCTACAACTGCTAGCTAACAATATCTGACAAGGATAGCAGAAATAAGCATGATGAATTCGATCCATGACTAAAAGCATGGATCGAACAAATTTCATGAAGCTGTTGAAACTAGCTCTTAATACAACCATCTGAAAAATGAATGAAGGTTTGGGTGGTTTCAATGGCAGTTCTGAGGTGACCAATAGGACAACATCCATATTAGTGACTTTCTCAACAAAACCCATGTCTTCATTCTCCTCAAGGTTGACCGGAATATGCTCAACCATGGATATCGCTGCAAGAAATTGGGGCGGTTATAGGAAATCTTGGCATGTACAGGAAATCGTCGAACTTGCAGAGAATTATGAAGTAGCTGTAGGAAATCGGGGTGGTTACAGGAAATCTCCACGTCTACAAGAAATTAATGAACTTGCAGGAAATTATGGAGTAGCTGCAGGAAATCGGGGTGGTTACAAGAAATCTCTGTATCTAGAGGAAATTAGCAAACATGCAAGAAATTACAGAGTAGCTACAGGAAATTGGGACGGTTAGAGGAAGTCTCTGCATCTACATGAAATCAAAGAAGTTGAAAGAAATTGTAGAGTAACTGTAGGAATCTCGAAACCGCTTCAGAAAATGGTTGATCTGTGCAAGATGTGGTAAGCTCCTTTGACATTGTAGGTGATTCGATTATATAATGTTTTAACTTCGAAAATTCTTAGGAATTAAAGTAAAATGATACATTTTGAAATAATTTTCATTCTTTCAAGTTCATAGCACCCTCTTGGTCAAAACACACAAAATTTAATAAAAGAGGGTTTTTAAAGATAAGAAGGGTTCAAAATAAGGGGGTTAATGCCTCATAAATATTATAAAACATGAGCAAAATTGGGACTCAACATATCCCCAACACCAATTTCCTTGCATGTCCCTTGTGGAATAAAAAATGTTCCTCTAGGAAGAAAATTCAGTCCTTGTTCTGGGCTGCATCTACTGCAGCAAGATGGTCTGGGTGTGGCCTGCTGGATTCTGCTTTCTGTACCCTGTTTTGATACTCTTCATTCTTCTTCTAAAAATGAACAATCTGAACATGATGTTTCTTCATAATGCGATAGGCCTTCTGATACTTTCGCTTTCCATTCTTCCACCTCTTTCTGCTATCACAAGCTATTCTCCTTTAGGTTTTTATTTTTTGTCAGAAGCACCCATTCAAACATGTTGGGCTCATTAATTCCTTAGATGTTCCCTCATCATTGCGTTGTCCCTAGGAGGATTGTGGAAGACTTGGTTCCTCGTTTTTAGTCTTGATGAGTTGTGCCATTTTCCTCTGCGAGTTCTTTAATCACTAGCTTTGTGGCTTGGATTCTTTTAAAGCATTTAATAGGCATGAGGGTGCCCCTTCGGCTTCGGGTTTCACCCAATAGTTTCCCTTGTTATTAAAACTAGGTGGAAATAATTTGAACCCAATGAAACCGGGAAGGTTTAATTATGAAAGATTCAGGAGTAATGGGCAACTTCGAGTTATGGGGGAACGTGATCATGATTGTCATCATGATCCATAACACTAGATAAAAATTGGGAAGATAACATCATGCAAATCAAAATAATAGGCACGATTGGGAATTTGTGTAAAATACCAACGGTCAAGGCCATGTTTTCTGCAAAGGTAGCCATGACTTAAATTCATGCAAATTTAAAATTTTAGTACCATTAATTTTCTTACCCTAAGTATTTTGACATCAAAACGTACCTTCGATCTTACCTTAGAACGGTCAATACCTTTGATGACACATGTACTTACTTTGAAATTATGAACCACTTTGAAATCAGATTAGATGAAATATCATACAGCTATGTGGCCTCAAATAATAATGATGATGATCAATACTTTCCAAATTCTGTAGAATATGCTCTGCTTGAAATTCATTCTTTGGGAAATAATTATTTTTTTCTGCAGAAATGTTGATGCTGGAATGTTCTACAGGAAGTTCATCTACACGAAACCATATTCTCCCCTTCTTGTACAGTTCACTACACAAAAACAAATGTGTTGAGGTTGAATGTATAGCAGACTCACTGGATTACTAGCCATTAAGGTCAGTTGTTAACTAATGCAAGGCCCATCACCAATGATGAGAGTGAGGACCAAGGTACATCTGATGCATCCTTTCAGATGTGAACGTATCAGTTGTTGTCGAACCCCCTATAGGATCCAACAGTCAAGGAGCCATAATGAATCCCCATCGTTGTTGATGAGATAACATGTCATTAAGGTATACAAGCTTGAGGGCATCACCAGTCTCTAATCTTGAAAGCCAGATAATTTGCTGATGTCGATGGGCCAAGATTGTTGGAAGGAGGGCCTTAATAAATCCCACATGAGTCCAACACAAGAAAATAAAAAATTGTCTTGAAAAAAAAATTATTTTAATGATCTAGAAGGATCTACTGACTTGTTATTTTAATGAGCCCGGGATAGTGCATGCTCATCAGATTTCAATTTTAGAGAGTTTGAAATACTAAAAAACAAGACACCAAGGGGGATCCTTTTCCATAATTAGTCCATTGGGCCTTGAAAAAGGAATAAACATGTACCCAATAGACGTTCCACTCATGGTTTAACGAGCACAAGAAGGAAAACATTAAGCCCAGTTTATTGCACCAGATAATCAAGAAGAGGTAGTGAAAGGAATGACCCCCTTCCCCACCATTTCTAGCTCTTTATTCTTCAAAATCAGTTCAATTTTTGCGGGATCAACCTTAATTCCTACAACATAAACATGTTGGTCCAAGAAAATGCTTTCAGTTATGATTATATAACATTTTTCACTTCTTAATGAGATATTAGTCTCTCTACATCTTTGCAAAACCTTCTTAAGATTAAGTAAAGCCTCTTCAAAAGTATCACCCACCATCGTAAAATCATCCATATAAACCTCAATGCAATCATATAAAAGATCAGAGAGGATACCAAGTATCATATCCATATTTGCATATTCCCAAGAAAATGTCTCTGAAAAATCTTTCGATATCTAAGTTAATCGATTTCCATATTCATGAGTTAGGGCATAATTGATAATTAAAGTTTTTCTAGGAAGGATCTCAATTACCTTGCTTCCCCCTTCAGTCGTTGATTCTGTAGGAAATAAATATAGGAGGGATGAATCTAATTCAGCTATTGTACTATGGTATAGGAAGTTATTCTCAGCAATGAAATCTATCTCATGAGTTGGCTTCCCCTCTAAGTGTTGGGAAAAATCAGGGTTTGAAATAGAGCAATTAATTAAATTATCCCTAGTGTTTTCTTTAAGGCCCATAGCTTGGGCTATTGTCAAAACTGGATGAATAATTTATGACTTAAGTTCTTCCTTAGTCCAATGAATCTTTTCTGATTTCAAGAGGGGTTTAGCAAGGGGATATAGATTGATGTGCTTAATTTCAGCCTCATGAGTGATGCCCATATTCCTTGACTTACAACTAATGAAGGCATCCATTGTGGCCAACCAAGGTCTCCTCGAGATCAAATGGTGCCTCCATAAATTAGTCCTAGACTGAAGAACATAAAAGTCTATAGTATATTCCTAGGAATCTAATGAAATGACAATGTCTTCCAAAACACACTTTGGCTTGACCTTAGATCTATGTGCTAATTCTAACACAATAGTGGTAGGAGGAAAATGAAAGGATCCTATATGGGATAGTATTTCCATTTTCATTATATTAATGGTTGCACCTAAATCAATTAAAGTATTTATTGGATGTCCATTGATGAAGGTGGTAACTACAAGAATTCTAGGGTCTGCATATTTTTCAGTGGAAAATCCAATAGACATAAGGCTTGCAATTTTCCTAGCTACTTGAATTGTAGAGGGTTCTCTCTTTTGTATCCCTAGATTTTTGATACATAGTTCCTTAACTATTTTAGCATATATTGGGATATCCCTAATTGCTTGAAGTAAAGGAATCTTAATGCATAAATTTCTTAACTTGGATACTAGATCAAATTCTAGATGTTTTGTCATTTCTTCCACCATCAACCTCTCAGGAAAAGGATGTTTAACAATTTGAGATGGGGAAGGTTCTTGTGAACTTAGAATTTTTTGTTATATTGTTTCTTGTACATTTTCTATTTCAGGCGTATTAGGGGTTTCTTCCTCTATAATTGGTTCTATCTTTTCTGGTTGGGTCACCACTTTTCCTAACCTTAGTTTCATTTCTTGTAGAGATGTAGGAAACTCCTGCAACAAAGGTACATAAATCTCCTGCAGAGATTGAGGTACAATTTAATAGGTAGGATATGTGGGATAAATGTCCATTCCAATATTGTGAGTAGATTGGATGGATTTATTGTTGAGATTTGATACTAGCTAGGCAGGAAGTTGTTGATGTACAATTTCTTGTAAATAAAAGTTTTGAGGGGAATAATTTGGTGCAGTGGGGTACAGGAAATTATCCCACCGAGGCCAAGGTTATCAAGGCATAGGAATGTTCCACATCCAATTCTGGGCATAAGAAAATTGAAAATGTTGTTGTAACATACCGAAAGGACGTGTTTTCCATGACCTTTGAGGTGTCATTGCAATATCTGAATGAGTAGAAATAGAGGATTTTCTAGAAGAAGATGTTGTTGTGGCAATATTAGTCTGCTTAGGATCAACTATCAAACCATGCTCAGAGTTTTAACCCCTTGTTGGATTCCTTTGCCTCCTTTTCCTTTTTCTTTTACAAGCTTCCTCTTCCTTACCAGTTTATTAGTGAAGGAAGTGGTGCTCACACCACCACTAAAAATATTTGAAAATATTGGGCTCTATTCATATATTATGTAGAAAAATTTAAAAACATCTACTTAGCAAACAATCAGGACATGGCTTTGGCGAATTATGATCTCCGTGGGTACCTAGGCCTTACACCACATCTTACCACTTCGAATCCCTTTGTCCTGAAAAACTAAAAAAAAAAAAAAATCATACTAAAACACTTCCATATCATCCCTGAGCACCTCCCCAAGAACGGTGCCAAAATGTTTGGGAAAATTATAGACTTATAATTTGAAAAACATAAATTATTGACCAGGGGTAGGTAATCTTGTGAGATGCTATGAAAAATATATGCAAGATAATAATGTAAGTGTTTTTCTAAATAAAATCACACACACATAGCTTCAAAAAATCTTTTCCTCTACCAACACATGGCAACAACAACTATGGAGAGGATTTAATCATCCCTCTACAACACCTACTATTGCTGATGCAAATCAAGAAAAGATACAAACCCAAACAACAACAATTAACTCAATTCACACATTGCATAACAAAAATGAAAGCCTATTCAAAAAATCCAAATCATTCATCAAATAAGCTCAGATTTAACCATCTTTCACGAGTTGTTACAAATTAGAAAAGAGAACTGCAAA
>APFE031055540.1:0-44347 GCA_000404065.3 Pinus taeda | reverse complement strand
CCAAGTATGCCACACTCTCCAAGATTTCTCCAAGAAAACTCTAAGTATACAAGAGTATGAGAGAGAGAGAGAGAGAGAGATAGAGAGAGAGAGTAATTAGAGAGATCCTATACTGAACTGATCAAGTCTTGCCTACTGATCCTCATAAGACATTTTATTATTGAGGCCTCTATTTTCTTCATTTTCCATTGTATTCCTTCATTTTCCTCCTCACATGCAACCTGTGACCTTTCACCTTCCTTTTCTCCTAATTTCCATTATTTTCATAAATAAATTCCAATTAGTGCATCAAGTCTTTCCAAAGCCTTAGCCATTTCCTTTTCTAGTTTCCTTTATCCATAATAAACCAAATCAACACTCATTAGGATGTTTCCCCACCGTTCAACTTGGAATACATGTCCCATCACTGTGGAATTATATATTTTTACATGAGTTTTTAACCAAGGCTATTAAAAGGATAACCACTGATAGGGAAAGAATTAATCAAAGAAAGACCCTATTGTGCCATAGGTTGCATGGGTATAGGAATTCTCCTACTGATTAGATAAGTACCACAAACATTACTACCACCTTATGGTTAAGGTAGGTTTGAACTTAGCAATGGATTCCAACCAAAAGGATTATTAAAAGTTCATGAACTAACAACAAACAATGCGATGACGACCAAAGGTCCAGGAGCTGATACAAAAGGGGTAGAGATGGTAGGAGGCAAATTGTGAAACTCCACCCTCAGTTGGTGTAGGTAAGGTTCCTAGATTGGACATAGGATGAACATTAGGAAAAGAAACAAATGGTGTAGAATTTGAAACAGGTGGGTTATATGGCGATGGAGTAAAATTGTCCACGAAAGACCATGACTCACCAATAGTCATTGTGATATTTGAAGTGGAAAGTGATGAAGACACTATAGGAAAACATGTTATCTAAAGAAAAATATGCACAAGAGGATCTGTACATGGAAGATTATAAAGAGGCACTAGACCTTGAGTAAAAGGGTCTTTATGTAGAATAGACTCTGGGTCAGTATGTAATGGTTCAGAATTAGAAACTAGAGACTAACTCCTGTAGCGAGAAGGATAATTTGATTCATTCAGAAGTTGATGTGAGTGCAACATGGATTTTACTCTTTAGTATCACTAGTTTAGTTTTACAACCTTCGGGAGTTGACGTACATGTTGGGTGCTAACAGGTGTCTTTTAAAACTCCTAATTTCCTCACATTAATTATCAACCCAGGTAAGTCCTTTTATTCGAAGAGTGTACACAACATGTGCATGCTATGAATCCAGAGAGTAATTATTTTAAAATGAAATATAAAACTTTGATATAAGAGTGAACGGATGCATTATAAAACTCAAAATGCAACTGTTATTAAAAATATTACATCTAAGCATCAAGACTTAACCCTCAACTGAAATCGTAATCAAATCTCAAACAGGTAATTAAAAAGGAAATGATGTCAACCAAGAGTTAAGTAGCAATAACTAATCTCTTTCAGCTGATTCTATCTAAATCACACTCAATCTCAATTAAGTAATTCAGATGGAAATGATGTCAACTGAGAGTTCAGTAGTAGTAACCAATCTCTTTCAGATGATTTTATAATAACCACACTCTCATCATAATCATCGTGATTCAATGCCTTAATTGATAATCAATTTAATCTACAATAAGCATAAATGGAATCAATTGACAAAGCTGCAAATCACATAAGGAAAGTAACCTAACTTCAATACAGGAAATCATCAAATAGCAAACAAGATAAACTCGCAGAGAATGGAAAAACATCAAACCAATCAAACTTGTGTGAATTAGAAAGATATAACACAAAGGGTAGCAGTTTAATCCACTAGAGCTCGGGCCCTTAGCCACCAACAAATATTCTTGAGCTACTTTAGAGAATACAAATGAAAAGAAACATAAATTATGTATTAACCATTGAAATCAATCCTAATTACAATATGGTCGTTTTCCTCAAAATCATGAGTCTATAACTTAAAATTACAATTTGAACTGAAACAGAGATCGCCCCCTTTTCTCTTACAGTTTACACTTTTATAGTAAAAAAGGGTAAAAGATAGATGTGATCCATCGAGATCGGGAGACCTTGAGGGATTCACGACTGAATGCTATCTTCTGACATTATTATTATTTAGTGTTGATCCTCCTGATTCATCCTCTAGCTTGACTACAACTGACGTGCCTCATTCATCCTTTGTTGGTTTACGCTAAAAAGGCATACGAGTTAGTTACAGTGGCTAATTCTTAATCGAGAGTAGTTCATTCGTTTCTTATAATAATCCATCAATATGTTAGCGTACCAAGGTACAAAAGAGATAAGAAAAGAGGAAAAAGGAAATGTAATTGAGAGAAAATACATACCCATCTCATAACTCAACATGCTCCCCTGCTTACCATGTTTCATGTCCTCTTGAAAAGTAAATAGTTCTTATGCAATGCAGTTAAAGAGTAGGCTAGAGGGAAAGCTTCAAAAATTGGTCTAAATCCATGATGTTGAGCCAGAAGCGTAAAGGTGAGCCTTTCTTTCCCTTCAAGCAACTCGTAGTTAGCCCGATACCCTTCAGGAGGATACCAAATAATGGGACTCCAAAACTGACATCCCAACCAATGAGGTCCTTATCTCAAAATAAGATTGTTGTAGGTGATCCTTCAGGCTGCAACAACTTTGAAATTCTGATAATTAAATGGGTCCCTATCTTTCACACTGTCAGTGGAGATTGTCCATCTGAGCTTAGATGTAGTCAGAGATCTTTCTTGAATGGAGAGGAAATATGATATTCCTTTCTGCAAAATCTCCTTATGTATGGGCCCTACAATTTTAATCACCCCTCTCTTTTCATCAGATTTTTATGGTTGGCAAACATTTGTAAAGGGTGCTTAGGTTCACTCCTCACCCAAAGATCCAATCCATGTTCCTATCTTTGGAAGGCATTATAAGCTTTAAACCATTTGAGTTGGTTAACTGCAAACGAGATAAAAGCCTGGAATTGAATGTCTCCAACAAAAGGATTAGGGTTCTTTTCCACCTCGTTTTCTAAAATGAAATTTTGCAGATAGAACTCACAAAGAAGCCTCTAGACCTTTGCACCATGTTGGTTGCAGCAATCTATAAAATCTTCAATTGTCCCTAATTCAATTGGTTTACCAGCTCTTACAACTTTGATTTTCAATAACAAGTACAGTTCTAATAAGAACAAGGCATAATTGGTGGTAGGAGACCTACATGCCAAGACATCGGAATATAGTGAGCAGATGGTGTTTGTCTGACTCATGACTCTATCTAGCTTGAATTTCACCTTCGCCAACTTTTCTTCCACCTTTCTAAGCCTATCAAAGGCCTCGTTCTCCATTATAGTTAGCTCCCTAGGCTATTTCTACAACTCTTGATATCTCTGCAAGGAAACTATCTCTTGTTCAAATTGTTTCAAAACAAGTCAGGCTTGTGCCAATTCCTCCTAAAGATTTAGTAAAATAGGGTCATGGTGCGTCAGTATGTCTGTTTGAGTGCCTATGCTACGAGAGGATATATCCTCTGTCTGAATGACTTTGCTACAATAGGGGATATCCTCTATCTACACTTCTTTATTATGCGAGGTCCAAACCTCCATTTGAGTAGCTTCATCTACTAAATCTGCATGCAATCCTGCTTGAGTGGCGATTGTTCAAGTTCGTATGAGCTCAGTTTGAGTCCCTGTAGCCCTACCTTCACATAATTCCATTTACACAACCACATTTGCTACCTCAGGGGTATTGTTCAGATTTTTTCCTATTGTAATTTCCTTTATTTTTCGTTAGAGCCTCTTTATCATCTTTTGAAGCTTTTGGTCTTCTTTCCTTAGCTTCTTCAATTTTGTTCTGGCTCCATGCCTCTTCTGAGGCATAACCAGTCTACTAATAGTCTTGTTAATAGCCTTTCTCTCTAAAGAGCCTGTTTGTTCATCCTGGATTTATTCCAATAGGACCGTGTCTCCAAATTGATTATTAAACTCCTGAATAACCTCTAGATTTGCTTCCTCTTCTTGGTTTGTATCTTTTGGGGAAACCAGAATTCTAGTATGGCCAGAATTCCATGGAGATTGGGCTTCTCCTATGTTAGGATTAAGCAGTTCTTCAAGCTGCATGTAGACGTTCATATTGGCTAGGACCTGGGCCATCCCTGTCTCCAAATCCTGCAAAAGATCATCTTGAGAACTCATATTTCGTGTTGAAGGAGGCCCCACTTCATTTTCTCGTTCATCATCGGAATGCCCTGCTCCTTCCTGCACTGAGTCAGGTCTGTCTCCTCCCTCAGGTTCTGGTTTAGGATTATCTTGTCCCTCTAGTTCTAATTGCAAGTCCTGTACATTTACTAGGCTAGATAATTCTATTGGTTGACTAGCACTGCCTTGAGTATTTTCATATGTTCCCTAGTCTAAATTCATCCTTGTAGATCATCTACGCTTGTGAGGTCTGATTCCTGAAGGGGCAGTCCTTCTTCTTTTTCGAATAGGGTTAGGTGCTAGCAAGTTTTCACCTCTTTTGAGGGACGTTATGAGATCATCCCATGATGATTGTTGTTGGGAAAGGTTGTGATTAACTATTAACTTGATCAGACAATGGGTGTTGAGATTGTCTCTGGGTGTTGAGATTGTCTCAGCCTCTCGGTAGTGTCATGCAATAATGAATTCAACAGTGTAGACAAATTAACAGAATAGTTCTGTTTTAAGACTACTAAAAGTTTGAGTTACCGCGGCCTTACCACGTCTCGACGCCCATCACAGGTGATATAGTTCTTGAAAATTCGTGCCAATTCTCCCCATGTCTCTCTGAGAGAAGAAGGTCGAATGTCTTTTCCCTTCTTGATTAGCTCTTGTTCTTCATCCCTAAAAATCTTCATAGTGTCGTGCAACTTTAGTCTCTTATCAGCCCATATTGGTCCATTTGCCGGAAACCCAAACACTTCTGCTATCACAGCATCTGTTATGGTCATTTCTCTACCTCTCACTAAGGATTTCCCATTCTGTAGATGCTGTAGAGATTCAATGGCGATTTCCTCATTGGGGGGTTGAAATCTTGTAAAATATGTTGTCCATCTTGCGGGAGCTATAAATTCCCTAGCTCCATTAGAGAGAGCTAATATTAAAGGTTCTTGACGCACTGTTTTTCCTCCCATGATGCTTGAGTTCTTCCTACTTCTACAAACGATTATTGTAGTGGAGAAAACACAACAATGAGAAGAGCCGAGAGATGGAACATCAAGTAGTTGTAACAGCTCTGTCAGGTGATGTTTTTATAAAAATAAATACCGTTAAATCGAGGACTATTATAATTCCACAGGCTCTGTGATTATGGGATGTCGTATTATTCTACAAAATTGAATAAAATGATGAGCACATGCATGAGTGTATTTGAGGTCCCTGCCCCCTCTCGAAATTAAAGGTTTCCTATGACCAAATGGACGAAAATATGACGCTCTGGTGGTGATGTACAGGGATGATGGATTGGGTAGTAAAGGCGACAGAGTATGTATATTAATGAAAGGATCATAAAAGGATATTGGAGTAATCAAAACAAGGTGTGTAATGAGAATTATTAATAAGTGATAAGATGTCGTGAGGTGATGCGATAAATAAAAAGGACAGTATACGTAGGAGATGATAGCTTACCACTGTTATTCCACTTGAAAATGATGTAATTGATTTTAAAAAGAATTAACTCATGCATAAAGGTTCAAGGTGAGTTAGGGAAATAATCTCTTCGTAGAAAAATAGAAAAATAAGAAGAGGGCATTGTAATAATGATTGATGTAGGAAGTAAAACTTCAATACCATAAGTAAAGCTTCTGCTGCCTGCAGGCATCCATAGCCTCGACAAAGTTGCTTTCTAACCCTTAGGAGCTAGGATCCTCTATGTATAGTTGGGAAAGTGCATTATGATGTCCACAACAAAGATCAATGTGCTAGCATGGTAACCAGTTGAACACATTTCCATTTACTGGGAAGTAGTGAAAGTGGTCAGGCCGACTCATGATGAGACCTCCTGTTCCAAGGATTTTGTTTCTTGATGCATTCATTGGATCATATCCTTGGTGTGGTGGCCATAGTGGGAATGCCACTTCGCCACATCCCTATGAACATGGTAGGCTGGCTCATGATGAGACCCCTTATCCTCCATCTTTAGATCAAAAAATAAAATTGTTAGTGAATTTTGTTATTATATATATTATATATATATATATATTTATATTTATACTTATACTTTACACTTACCATTTTATATATAGAGGGTGGCTCAGTACTCCTTAAGAGCAGGGATGGCAGAAGAAGTTTAAACACATCAATAGAAAAAAATATACCCATAATCTTATTGATAATAAGCAGAGAGAATTATACTAAAGGGAGTAGAACCAACATGGTAAAGATAATCAATAAATATCATTTATAGTAGAAATGAGGATAGTAAAGTGATATAGATAATTATGTCCTTTCTTTTTTTATCATCACAAAGCAATCTTGTTAGAGATAATAATGTTAAAGATATTCACTTGCTTCAGTAGACTCCGTACTTGTTGTCCTCATATATGTATTGTACTTGATGCCAAAAAGAGGATTATAAAAAAAATGAGTCGGTGTTAGTGGCTAAATCTACCTCAGGCCGAGAAAGGTAGGATCTAGGGTAACATCAAACCATGCTTAACCTGGTAAGTAGCCCTACCAGGTCGAGAGAGGGCTCTCTCCTTGTCAATTTTAGAAAAATATGATCAATGGGGGCTTGAGATGATTGATGTGAACACTGATCTTAGGTTAGGTATGTGTGCAAAAGAGTTTTATTGAATTTGATGATGTCTTGTTGGTTTAAAAGGAAAGGGAGATTTGGGTCTGGGGAATGAGGCTCAATTTTGTAGAGATCTCTATGGGGCAAGTTAGGCAAATGATTCAGTACTTCAAATTGAATGACATGGAGAGATTTAGATAGGTGAAGTTGAAGAGGGCAAAAAAGTCTCAGGGATGCTCTTCAAACAACTGAAAACATAAATAACTAATCAAACCCTAGGTAGAGCACTGCAATTTCAATGGATTCTACCTTTATCCTTGTTTAATTTAGTTAAGATGAAGCAAAGATAGATGATGGCATACATAAAACACATGTAACTTACAATTACAGAAGGAAAAACAATACCAAAACAAGATGCCACATGAATCCCATAAAGTGTTGCAAACCCTGGTCTATTCCTTAGTCACATTGATGAAATGAATGTACAATGAAGCTCCAAGATTTCCCCAAAGTCCAACCATGCTAATGACTGAAAAATCATAAGATATAGGCAAACAACAACTCATCCTAGCCTCTAGGGGTCGAGCTAATAAGTTTAGGAGTTGTTCCAACAAATTCTAAACTGAGAACTAAAAAGTAGGCAGTGGAACAGCATGCCTCTCAAATCTAGGGAACTGATTCATTCAGTTACAAACTACCTTTACATGGATGAATCTACCTCTATGAGTGAAACTTTAGCATAATTACATCAAGATCCATCAAATTACATTAAACTACATCATGAATTTGAAATTTAGAAAGAGAAAAGTGAAACTGTCAAGAAAATAGGTGAAAAACAGAGTATTTTTGGTCAAACTGGGCAAAATTTCCCTAATGCGGCAGGCTGACTTCCCTATGCATAGTGCCTATTTGTAGCCACTTTTGGAGGCCTTTTCAGTATCCAAATTTATACAAGTGTGCTTGTTGGAAAGGCATGCCTATCTAATTTCCAGAACAAGTGGCATTTTTGAATTTGGCCTCCATTTGCCCCTCCAAAATTGAGTTTTCCCAACACTGCTTCCTGTGTGTCGAAAAGGGGGCAAAAAGGCCATTTGTTGGGGTGTTTTTTACCTTTTTGAGGGCTCAAAACCTGTCAAAATTTCTTGGCCATTGGTGAGCATGCATATTTTTCCATGACAAATCCAAAAATGTTGAGTTTTCATCAAAAGGAGTCCCCCATCAAAAGCGAGTGCCAGGTGGCATGGCGCATTGGGCAGAAAAACCTATTTTTTGTGCCAAAAAATCAAAAATGCAAAAAGTGTCCCAAATTTTTTGAAATTTGGGTTGAGTGTTCTCCATCAAGTGTTGTGTTGGTCCAAGGAATCCTCAGCCAATATCTAAAGTCTATCTTGCTCCTTTCGCCTCCTCAATGCTTTCTTCAACTTGGCCTTCAGGTTCCTAATTCTTCCTTGTACACTGTGTTTCTCTCCAAGTAATGTTAGGCCATGTGCCTCAACATTGATTTCTCCCTGATGGCTTTCTCTAAGAACTTTTCCAATTGGATATTATCTCTCTCAAGCCAAGACTCACGATTAGCATTGATTTCTTGCTCAAGTGGTGTGAGCTTCACTTTCTTCCTTCTAGCAGCTTGCCAGTTTTCTCGTATGTTTTCAAGCTCCATAATCATTTGCTGATCCTCTAGCTGCTTGTTTCTTTGCTATAGGTATTTGATTATCCACTTGGTTCTTTCTAGTTTGAGGGACAAATCATTAATATCTTCCTATTTCTCCTGAATGATTTCCTTAAGCCTTGAGCTTTGTGGGCCTAAATCAGTGTCATCATCTTGAATGAGAATAAAATATGCCTCCTGCTCTTTTGAAGGCCCCTCATCATGTAATGGCCACTTTCCCTTGTCTTGAACTTGCTCTGCTGATGGAGGAAGCGATACCCCTTCCACCCCGGGTGGAGATAATACTCGCTTTTCTACAGCAAACAACCATCTAGTGCCCTTTTGATAGGTGACAAACACTGACACACTGGCGGTTTGTGTCTCATGATTCTCCTGCTGGTGTGAAGGTCCACTTGCCTCATGAAAAACTGCTCAAGATACTTGAGGAGCCGTGAAGACCCCATGAGAAATGAAAGCTTCCCATGAGATGTTCTGCAGACCAAGCTGATGCGTGACCACAATTTTGATGAGTGCAAAATGATATATATTGTTGTATTGCTCCTGAGGAGTCTTCCTTTGCACTGAGGTGGTTAGCTTCTCAATGTTCCGACCAATAAAGTAGGGGAGATTCATCATTCTCCCTCGAGTAAAGTGCAACAACAATATGATTGATAAGCATATAGGCGAGAAAACTGGCCCTAAAATCCGAAATACTTTATCATGAGTTTCATCAAGGGAGCATATGAGTCTTTCAGATACCAGAAGGGAAAAACTCTACTGAGATGTCTCTGGTAACCAACCTTGATGTAAGGCTCATATTTTTCCCTATCAATCTGTTGCCTTTTATTCCACTGCTCATCGACATTTGGAATTCTGGTTTCTAGAGAAATAGACTCTGGTGTCATTGTGAATGTCACACCTGCTAGAGTGACTTGGCCATTGTGTAAATGGAGCACAAATAACCTGGCCAACTCATGATAGTACTGGACTCTCGCAACCATCTCATAGAACTGATAATAGGATTGTTGTTGAAAGCATGTGATAGCAAGAGGCCAGGCCTGCAGCTCGGCAAGTGAAGTAGGCTTCTCTCGTATATGTTTACCACCCTTGTGAGGTCTCCTTGGTGCATGTATTTCTGTAGGAGAATCATTTTGTGTCTCCTCATCTTGGTCATAGGAAAGATCAAATTCCATGTTTGCCAAATGTTTGTGTTGTCTTGGATGAGTATGAAGAGATTTTAGGTGTCTTTGATCTTTTGCTGCCAAGTGTATGAAAATGTTTGAGGGACTATGAAGGGAGAGGGTAGGAGGAGTTTTGGGAATGTTGCTGACTAGATTTTGGGGAATAAAAGGATTTTAGGGACAGGTTTTAGGCTTTGGGGTAGCAATTAGGGTTTGGGAATTTTGTAGCTAGGATTTGGGATAATGGGAATTTTTGGATAGGGGTGAATGAATTTAGGAATATGGGGATATTAAAATGGGATAATGAAACTAGAAAAGAAGTGAGGGAATAAAAAGTTGAGGGAGTGATGGCAACAAAAACAAATTTACAAACCCTAAGAAATCATGTTTTGAGCAAGAATTGCAAGGAGGTATGGTTTAATTTTTTTTTTACTAAATTATCATCAACATCTTAAGACACACTGTCATTGGCATTTGAAGAGTTGTTGACCTACTTTGGACCGGAGGAAGCCAAACAAATTGAGAATTTGGATGAATTTGTGGTGAAAATGGCTTGCAACTCTATGCGCTGTGCCACAAACCCAACGCGCCGCGTCTCCTATATGTGCCACACCAGTATAGTTTTTACACTATGGAGGGTGGCCCAATGTGCTGTGCCAACCCTATGCGTTGTGCTGCTCACCCAATGTGCCACACCCCCGAAACTGAAACTCTTTGCTGCAATTTTGTTACCACGAGCTTGCTTTAAGTCTCTCTTGCTCTTTTGGATGCAAATGAGTCTTTTAAACACAAGAAATAACTTATATACAAAAGAATTTAATTCTTCACTTCATAAAACCCACTTTTGTAATGTTTACATTTGACACTTTCTTTTCAAACTTTGTTTTAGGCAGTTTTGCTTTATTTTGCCTTTGATTAACTAAATGACTTGACTTTTTGTTTGCCTTGCAGGTGACGAAGATGTTAAAGCTTGGCAAGGTGACCAGGGTTTCCACTGAAACTATTACAACATGAAAAATTGAAATTATATCAAATTTAGACATGAAAACATAGAATACTCTGTTTTTCCTCAAAATAGGGTTTTGAGGAAAAATAGATTTCTAAGCAAGTGATTATGAAATTTACTGGTACTAGAACATTATTCAACCTCCTCATGTGCCTACTAACCGTTATTGGACATTTTTAAGACCTTTTTGATGAAACCCTAGACCTAATGAAACTGAAACCCTAAAAGTGACTCTTGCAGATTTAAAGACAAAAAGTGACTACAGATGATATAGATGAATGGAAATGGGCCAGTAGGTAAAGGACATGAGGGAAAATGTACACCAAGCCACTACCGTCAGATGATCCATGATCCTAATGGAATGCAGCTGATTGAGCGAGACACCTAATATGCAATGCAATAAGAGAAATTGATCACTAACGGAGGGATGAAGATACCAACACTAACAACTAGGATGGGCTAGGAATGATCATGCAAGGGGAAGAAAGGGGTGTTCTAAAAAATACTCACAAAGTTTTGTTCCCTCAAGGGAACAACAAAAACACTCGAAAAGTGAGGTTCGCTTTAGGGAACATCAGTTGTTCCCTGTAGGGAACAACAAAAGAAAACACACAAAAAAGTGATGTTCCCTTTAGGGAACAACAACAGTTCCCTATAGGGAACAGAAAAAGCAAGCACACGAAAAAGTGTTGTTCCTTTTAGGGAATAGCAACTATTCCCTGTAGGGAAGAACAAAATAAAACACACAAAAAAGTGTTGTTCCCTTTAGGGAACAACAACTATTCCTTGTAGGGAACAACAAAATAAAGCACACGAGAATGTGTTGTTCCCTTTAGGGAACAACAATTGTTCCTTGCAAGGAATGGCAATTGTTCCCTTCAGGGAAAAACAAAAGACAACACATGAAAAGGTGTTGTTCCCTTTAGGGAACAACAACTATTCCCTGTAGGGAACAACAAAAGAAAGCACACGAAAAAGTATTGTTCCCTTTAGGGAACAATAGCTATTCCCTGTAGGGAACAACAGTTGTTCCTTGTAGGGAACAACAAAAGAAAACAGGGAGAGACAAACAATCTTTCCTACTACTCTAAAAAATAGAAGGGCTATGATACAAACAAGAAAAAAACAGAGAAAAGAAAAAAAACAATTATATTTACAAGTCTCAAAAATAATTTTTTTTTACAGACTGGTGCTGCCGAAGAGTTGCCTTTTGCAGTAAGAATGTGTATGGTAGAATCTTCACATATCTGTTGGCAAAAGGATTCCCAGCGGTTTGTGGTAGAGGTGTACCTAGTGCCCATTTTCCTTAAAGGAATATCCAGACCCATCAATGGTTGCTAATGTAAGGGTGCCATTATCGTGCACCTCTTTTATCTCGTAGGGACCTAACCGTCTAGTTTGCAGTTTGCCTGAGAAGTCTTGGAACCTGGAATCATACAGAAGCACCCAGTCGCCTTCATGGAATATATTTTTCTTGATGAGGGTGTTATGCCATTTTTCTCTTTGTTGTTGAATACGTGCAGTATGCTGAAGAGCCAATATCCGGATTTCATCTAATTCATTTATTTGTTGTAATTTGTTAATCTGTGCTTCATTCAAGTCCAGCCCCACTTCTTGGGCTATCCTTAATGTCTGAATTTCAAATTCTATGGGGAAGATAGGTTCCTTACCAAACATGAGCAGATATGGAGAGTATCTTATTGTATTCCTCCAAGTCGTGCGATATGCCCACAGGGCTTCTGGCATTCTAGTAGTCTAGTCGCATCTATGCAAGGTGACTGTCTTTGTTAGGATGGCCTTGATTACCTTGTTGGTACTCTCTACCTGGCATTTGCCTGTGGGTGGTATGGAGAGGTGATTCTGTGCAAAATGTGATGATTTTTAGTGTAGTAGAAATCTTATGTCCTACAAATTGTGGCCCTTCATCCATAATTATTTCTCTAGGCAAATCGTACCACACGAAGATTTGAAAGAGAAAATTGATTATTTTTTCCTCTGTTGCCCTTGGTAACTCTACTACCTCCACCCATTTAGTCATGTATTCCATTGCAACCAGTATATATGACTTTTGATTAGATGATGGTTTTATTGAGCCGATGAAATAGAACACCCAATGTTTAAATGGTTCGATGACTATCTGTGGGTGTAGGGGCATCTCATCAGACTAGCCAGGAAAACCCATTCTTTGGCAGTTATCACATGCCTAGACAAATTTCTTGGCGTCCTTAAAAATCGTGGGCTAATAATAGTCCATCTGTAAGATTTTACGTCTAGTCCTACGGTCTGCGAAATGTCCACCGCGCAGTCCATCGTGGAAATCTTTTAGGATATCGTAAATTTCGTCTTCCCTGATACACCTGTGGATATGCATATTGGCTCCTGTGTGAAAGAGGTATCCTTCGATCTAGGAGAATTGAGTGTTGTGTTGCACTATTAATTTCCTTTCTCTAGGCATCAGGCGTTTGGCTATTTTTCCCACTACTAAGTAATTCGCAACATCTGTGTATCAGGGTGTTTTCACAGTCACAGCAAACAAGTGCCCATCAGGGAACTGGTCTTCCACCACCACTGTGTCATCTATTTTTGGCACTTGGGAGAGGAAGTTTACTCCCAGATTCTCCTTTCCTAGTCAATCCTTGATCCTTATGTCAAATTCGTATAAAAGGATTAACCATCGTGTCACTCTGCCATTCGTAATAGTTTATTAGATAAATACTTGATAGAAGAGTGATTAGTATGTAGGACCACATGGTATCCTGTTATATAGTGTCTGAATTTATTAATAGCGTAGATTATAGCTAGAAACTCCTTCTCTGTCACTGTGTAATTCAACTAAACAGGAGTTAAATTTTTGCTAATGTAGTATATCGCATAGGGTTTCTTGTCTTCTTCTTGGCCAAGAACTAGTCTAATGGTTGTATCTGATGTGTCTGATGAAATATGAAATGGTATATCCCAATTTAGGCCTCGTAGTACTAGTGCTATTGATACTAGCCATTTTAAATTTCCAAAGGCAATGTCACATTTTTCAGTCCATATAAAATCAATATTTCCTGTCAAACCATATAACGGTGCAGCAACTTGGGAAAAGTTTTTTATAAATCTTTGATAATATCTAGAAAATCCCGAAAAACTATGTACCTCTGTTTGAGTGCAAGGGGTGGCTAGTAAGAGGATTACCTATATTTTTGTTGGATCTACCTGAATTCTAGCTACTGAGATGTAATGGCCCAGGATCAGGCCCTCTGTCATCATCATATGGCATTTCGTGTGGCTTAAGCAGAGCCTAGTAGCAATGCATCTTTCTAGGACTTTCTCCAATGTTTGTAATGCCTGCTCAAAGATGCTCCATAGGGTGTGAAATCGTCCATGTATACCTCTAATCCCTTGTTTATCAAGTCTGCAAAAATACTGAGTATGGCTCTTTGGAATGTAGCAGGTCAATTGAACAGTCCAAAAGGTAATACCATGTAAGCAAACATCCCCCAGGGGTAGGTGAAGGTAGGCTTATCTTGGTCTTCAGGGGCAGTTTAGATTTGGTTGTAGCCACTGAAGCCATCCAAGAAAGAGAAGAATTTTTTACCTACCAATGTGTCTAGAACCTGGTCAATAAATGGAATGGGAAAATGGTCTTTTTGTGTTTCTTTGTTAAGCTCTTTGTAATCGATGCATATATGCCATTTCCCATTCTTTTTAGGAACCACAACTAATGGAGAAACCCATTTACTGTCAGATATAGGATATAAAATTTACATCTAACAGTTTCTGTAGTTCATCTTTAACAAAATCCTTTAGGTGAGGGTTTAATCTACGCTGAGGTTGTTGAATGGGTCTCACATCTTCTTCAGTGTAGATGTGGTGCATACATAGTTGAGGGTCAATCCCTTTCATATCTAGGTAATCCCAAGCGAAAGCCCCTTTATATTTCCTAAGGATTTGAATAAGCTTCTGCTGTTGGTCATCACTCAAATTTTTGTTCATGTTAAGGATTTTCCCTGGCTCAATTTCAATAGGTTTGCTATTATAGACATTTGTTGTTGTATTGTTTGGTCATTGATATCTTTTAAAGGATATTCTTCAATTTTGTTATCAAGGACTACTTCAGTCATGTGACATTTTAGGTTAGATACGGCAGCAGGGTGGCTAATGTAAGTGTTAATAATATCGTTTTCTATTTGGTTTTTAAATTCAGGAGCATCTACTACGGTTAATGGTGATCGAATATTTTCGGTTAAATATGTTACATGCTTCTTCCTAGTTTTTATTATGGTTAGGCTTCAGTGAGCTGGAGGGTATAAAGCTAGGTTCTTCACATCATTCCCTCAACTTGTAGTCATACTACCCATTTGACAGCTTATACAAGCATCTGGAGTCGCTAGCCAAGGTCTTCCTAATATTAGAGGATGTCCATCTAGCTGGTTTCTAGGATTAATAATCAAGAAATCTACTGGGTATTCCCAAGAATTTACAGACACCATCACATCCTGTAATGTCCCTTCTGGTTTAATAACTGAATGGTCAGCAAGTTCCACCAAGGTCGTAGTTGGATGTATGGTTGTGATGCCAAGTATGTTGTTGTGAGAATACTAATGGCTGCCCCTAAATTGACTAACGCATTGGGAAAGGAGCATCCATTTATTTGTACCGTGATAATAGGGTTTCCTGGGTCTTCATATTTCACCGATGTCTCTCTTCCTAACAATAGATCAAACAAAGTTCTGACTACATGGACAGTTGATGTTACCTTTATTTTCCTCATAGAATTCTTGGTACATAATTCCTTAATGGTTTTTGCATAAATTGGAATGTCCTGAATAGCCTGGAGGAGGGTTATTTTTGTGTAAAGATTTTTTAATTCTCCCAGGAGATTGAAGTCAGGATATTCGATTGGGCGAGGTATAATCAATCTTTTTGGGAAATGCAGAGAAGAGGTAATGATCTGTTCGTGACTTTTCTGCTTGACTGTATTCTCCCGTTGAGCTGTTTGTTCTACAGTCAATGACTTATTTGGGTATGGTTCTTCAAGTTGTAGATTTTTATCATCCTCTGGCATGATTATTCATCCAGACCTCAATTGGAGTTCATTACATTCTCTCACTTAGTTTCCGGATCCAGACCCTCAATGATTTGTACCAATTGGACTAGTCTGTTGTTAGGATTTGGGTTGGGTTGGGCTGGGAGTTGCAATCGTAGAATGGATTAAGGATTCTACTGCAACATGTAAGGTGCTGGTATTGTAGGTTGAGGCGGGGGGAATTTCCCCACTGGCTGGTTCGTGGGTCTTTGCCAACTTGATTGCCCATTTTGGTTTTGTGAAGTGGAAGAGGACCATTGAGATGGATATGGGTTGTTCTACTAGAATGATGGAAAGTAAGAGGGATTTGACCAACTATTGTTCGAATTTGACTGATTGGAACAAGGTGGCATGGGGAATGCTTGTGGTGGCCAATTAGGAAAAGGTGGCTGGTTCTGCCATGTAGCTCTTGTATATTATTGGGAATTATATTGTGAAGGATGAAAGAATGAAGATGGGTCAGTAGGCATACCTGTTTGTTGTGCCTGCCATTGGCGATGCTGGTTTAATAGGTATACTGGTTCTGCTTCTTCCTCTACCTCCTTGAAGACTTCTTTTAATCCTAGGAGTGATGGGCAATTTTTTGTTGCATCTTCCTTAGTGCATATGGCACAGGCCTGTATCATATTAAGAGGGCATTCTTTATGACTATGTTTCTTTCTACATCGAGGGAAAAAAATAACCAAGTTCTGCTCCACTTCGACCTACTTCTGCTTGGCTCACATGATGTCTAAACGTGTTGTCAAGGTTCCCAGGATATCCATTTTGAAATCTTCTATCAGGTTGTCGATTTCAGCACAAGTAATGCTTCCTCTAGAGACTTTGCTGTCCCTGGTGATTGCATCGCGTCCAGCTGGTTTCAAAATTGTACTGCCCCTTGAGCACTTGATGCACAAATCAATATTATTAGCATAGTCTTCTTGATAGATATCACCTTTACCCATTATATTTAGTGTCTATCCATTGTTCTTTCATCCCTTTAATCATCGTGGTTTTTAGAACATTATCAGGTAGATTTGCATAAGGAGACCTTTGGAGGTTATATTGGAAACTCTCTACATACTCTTCTAAAGTTTCACTAGGCCTTGCTACCATTTGGAATATCTCATCTTTTAGTTCTCTAGCTCTGCAATAATCATGATATTTTTTAAGAAAGATAGTTTTCATTTGGTCCCAATCATTGATGGTGCCTCCACCTAGTCCCATAAACCAATGCAGTGCTGCTCCCTTTAAAGTGGAGGGAAACAACTACAGGTTCTGCGGGTCAATGGTGTAATCATAACTCCTAAATAGGACATTAAATTCAAAAAGGAATGCATCTGGATCTTGTAAAGTGAGTCCATTAAAGGTGGGAATATTTTGTAGTGGGATAGCTTTCAAGGGGGCATTGACAGCTAGGTCAACAATAGGATACTGTAGTGTAGAGGTCTAGGGTGGTTGTGGATTATTGCCCATTTCATCAAAGATATGACAGTATCCTTCTGGGATCTCAAGCACCGGGGACTTGTTCCTAGGATGTCCAGAAGAGGTGGGAATGATCTTAATAATACTCCCTTGATCTGGGACACTAGGTGTCCTCTACTCAATTACTACCTTGGGAGATCTTAGTTATGTTGGTTTAACCTCATATTTACCTATTTATCCTTCTCCTTCACAAAGGTTACAAGAATTCCCTTCTCGTGAGGGAATTGATCGTGAATTTTCAATATCTTGAAAACTCTGTTCAATCCCTTCAGTTTTACTGTGAAGCTCAACGTAGGCTATAGATGGTGATCCTGTGGCCTGAAGGGAGACAGTAGGGTGTCTAGAAGCGACGGTTCGGGGTACTACCGATGGCTGAGACTCAGCTTTGCTTATGATTTCGTCAATAAAAGTTGATCATCCAAGGGTCATTGGTCCCTTAGATTTTTCAGGTTTGGGATGTGGGATTTTATCATTTTATGGTCTTTTCTTCTTAGTCATTCATGCGAAAATTCAAATGTTTATTTCTACCTTAAATTCCTAGCAATTCTACTGGAAAGCGAGTTGGGGAGCAGGGATTTTACTTGCTCTGTACGTAGGTTCTTACCTTCTATTTTCAATACCCAGTTTTCCCTTAGCAGACAAACATCAAACACCTACTTTACTTCTCTGCAATTGTGCTGAAAAGCGGGCGATGGAGCAAGAACTTTACTTTCTCGTCACATAGGTTCTTACCTCTCATTTTCAATACCCAATTCTTCCCCAGCAACAATTATCAGATATACATCACTCTTTGTAAAATGGTGACACTCTCCCCATTAATGGTGTCAAAATGTTGGGTGCTAACAAGTGTCTTTTAAAACTCCTAATCGCCTCACATTATTTATCAACTCGGGGAAGTCCTTTTATTCCAAGAGTGTACACAATATGTGCATGCTATTAATCCAGAGAGTAATGCTTTTAAAATGAAATATAAAACTTTGATACAAGAGTGAATAGATGCATTATAAAACTTAAAATGCAACTGTGAACAAAAATATTACATCTAAGCATCAAGACATAACCCTCAACTGAAATTGTAATCAAATCTCAAACAGGTAATTCAAATGGAAATGATGTCAACCAAGAGTTCAGTAGCAATAACCAATCTCTTTCAGCTAATTCTATCTAAACACTCAATCTCAGTCAAGAAATTCAGATGGTACTGATGTCAACCGAGAGTTCAGTTGCAATAACCAATCTCTTTCAGTTGATTCTATAATAACCACACTCTTATCATAATCAACAAGATTCAATGCCTTAACTGATAATCAATTTAATCTACAACAAGCATAAATGGAATCAATTGACAAAGTTGAAAATCACATAAGGAAAGTAACCTAACTTCAATATAGAACATCGACAAATAGCAAACAAGATAAACTCGTAGAGAATGGAAAATCATCAAACAATTAAAATTGCATGAATTAGAAAGATATAACACAAAGGGTAGTAGTTTAATCCACCAGAGATTGGGCCCTTAGACACCAACGAATACTGCTGAGCTACTTCAGAGAATACGAATGAATAGCAATGTAAATTATATATTAACCATTGAACTCAATCCTCATTACAATACAGTCATGTTGCTGAAAAGCACAAGTCTGTAACTTAAAATTACAATTTGAAATAAAACAGAGATTGCCCCCTTTTCTCCTATAGTTTACACGTTTATAGTAAAAAAGGGTAAAAGATAAATGTGATCCCTCAGGATCGGGAGATCCTGAGGGATTCACAACTGAATGATGTCTTCTAACATTCTTCTTATGATCTTGAGGGATTCACAACTGAATGCTATCCTCTGACATTCTTCTTATTTAGTGTTGATCCTCATGATTCGTCCTTTGGCCTGACCGCAACTGACGCACTTCATTCATCCTTTGCTGGTTTACTTTGTTCCGCCCTAGGGAATAGCAACTGTTCCTTTCATTGTTTTTTTGCATAAAAAGGAATAAGAGTTAGTTATGATGGCTAATTCTTAATCGAGAGTAGTTCATTTGTTTCTTATCATAATCCATCAATATGTTAGCATATCAAGGTACAAAAAAGATAATAAAAGAGGAAAACGGCAATGTAAATGAGAGTAAATACATACCCATTGCATAACACAACACTACACAACCTAAGCCAAGACCATAGCCTAATTTAATGTGTTTTCCCATGACAAAGCGTTGTAGATTACTTTTAATACATGGTTGTTTTTTAAGGTACTTTATTAATGTCTTTGGAAGGGTGTTGACACATGAAGTTGTGAGGCCTGACTCAAACCATGTAAAAAATATGCTTTTCAATTTCAATTTGATGAAAAAGTGATTCTACAAGGAGAGAGTAATAAACATATTTTCCAAAACAAACTATCCTAATACAACTTCTAACATCTCACGATAGATGTAGACATTCAAAATTGAATAAAAGCCTCACTTTCAAAAGAAAAATGCATGGATGCAACTAGAAAAATAAAAGTTGAAGATAGTATAGACCTGTTGAAGGCCTGAAATTCTCTACCTACAACACTATAAGTGAGACCACTCGGTTCGGACCTTAGAACAACTCCTTCTCTGTTGAAATGGTGGTTTCGACTGGTTAAACTAGGTCCAATTACCTTCTCTCCATCTCCAATGGCTTAAAATATGAATTTCAACTACCAATAGAGAAGAGACATCAGATCAGCCCTCTTACTAATTAGGCAAGAAAGTGATCCTTAATATGATCATGGGACCAGCTAAGCCATGACCATTGAAAATTTTAGGAGCTAATGTTCACTGAGTGGGTTAATTTTCCATGATTTTTCCACAAAAACTATTTGCCAATTTCCAATATTTATAAAAGATGATTCACCCAAATTTTAGAATATAAAATTCTTTTACCTTAAAAATCACTAACATTATATAGAGACTATATATAAAATCATTACAAATTTGAATAATTTTACAAATATATCAATAAAATGTTTATAGTTTGCATATTAGGAATTAGTGAGATTCGCCAATGTTTTTAAACTTCAAGAAAATTTTCAATCCCTAAAATTTTCCTTGGCCATGACTAAAGTTTGCCTCTTTTATAAAAGGGCTTCTAGAAATATAGAATTAAATATAAATGCAAAATTATTCTGACATGCAAGAAAAATGAAAAGTATCATAATCCTATCTCAATTAGGGAGATATAGATCTAACCCAACCGAAAGCAGAATATTTAAATGATTGGGATTTAAATATGTATGACTCATAATGAATACCAAGCTAATGAAGTAGTTCAATTAACTAACATTATGAATGCCAAAACACATTATGTTAAGAGATTTATTGACATAAATAATTAATCAACAACATTTAGGAAGTAGTTCACAAAATAAGGATGATTATTAAATAAGTAACATGAATGATTAAACAATAATATAAGGAAATAGTTAACAAAATATTATTGTTTGTTAAATCAGAATTAAAAGGCATATTTATGAGAAAATAGTTACTCAAAAATTAGAAATCAGAATTCAACCTACAAGAGCAAAGATAAATAATAACATATTATTGAGGCAAATCACTGAAAAAAACAATAATTCACAAATATGAATAAAATGACACATTTTTTTCATCATAAAATGAAACCAATATTTCAGAATAATAGTATTATAAATACCAATTTATTTAATTTGTTTCTTTGGCTCTAGTCTCCAACAGTTCTTTACAATGCTTTGAACTTCTGTTGTTAAAACAAGAGCTACAATAGTGCAAGCTCTCCTCATCATACATAATTCAGAATGCAAAAGAAAAATCCTCAACAATCCCCCAGATCTGAGATTTTCTCTCCCCTCACCTAAAACTCTAAATCTTCATTACAATAGTGCTTTTAAATATTCTAGAATTGTAGAGAAGAGAAGTCCCTAATATATTCTACAACCTACTATTTATAATTTTACAAAAAGAATTCTCAACAGGGAAGTTGTTGAAGAGTAGTTCTGCTCAATCACTTTTAATTGGCCCAAAATCGTACTTTTCTATTCTTGGAGCATTCTCATTGATTGAAATCTTCTTCTCCTCATCTCTTCAACTATTTCCCTACAAAAAATCAATCAAAATTAAATTAAAATGTCAAAATAAAATCAAAATCCCAAATCTAGAATTAAAACATATCTAATCAATAATTAATTACATAATTAAATAAAACAAAATATGAGCTTTCTATATGTGAAGATCTAATTGGTTAGGGAGAACACAGACAAATGAATCTGTACTCACTAGAAGTTGTGAGTAAATGAAAATGTGGAAAATTAAACTCAAAAAAATAATTTTCTTTCTTTTGAAGAATCTTCGGCAAAAATCACATAGAAAAACTTTTGTCGATGCGTTTCGAACCATCTAGTGTGGTTCATTGTCCGGGCGAGTTGAATGAGCATATCTCACTTAGCATATTAAATAGATAGGGCAAAGAATCCCATGACTTAAATGGCTAAAAAACAACAACCAATTCTAGCTGTTGTTTTTTAGCCATTAAGTCATGGGATTCTCTGCCCTATCTATTTAATATGCTAAGTGAAATCTGCTCATTCAACTTGTCCTGACGATGAACCACACTGGATGGTTCAAAACGCGTCGACAAAAGTTTTTCTATGTGATTTTCGCCAGAGATTCTTCAAAAAAAAATTGATATGGATCACAAAAGTCTCAATTCAATAAAAGAATTTTCATTAAAAATTGTGATCTTTATTTTACGTTGTATTTTAGGCCCATTAAATGATCAAATTTGGTTATGAAACTATTTTAGAAATATTCTCCATGATTTTATCTTACCAATGAGCCATTCCAAGCCTTGTTGTGCCAAGTAAAACTCAACTTATGAGCTTCTAAAGTTGAGGAGTGGAAACTGTCAGAATTATGAAAAATCTGTTGCCTCGGCCAAAAATGGAAATTTTTAATTGAATTCTAATCCTAAATTAAATTACAATTATTAACTAATTAATTTAATTAAAAACTTCAATTAATTTAATAAAAAATAATAATTAACATAATTTAATTAATAAAAATGATTTAAAAATTAATTTAAATATAAACGTATTATTTTATATTATATGGTATTATATAAAATTATAATTAATATTATAATATTAAAATATTAATATAATGTTTAATAATATATTTAAAAAAAAATTATCTAATACAAACTTTAACTACAAACCAATATTACATTAATGGAGGATGGAATAATTAACATAAGGTGAGGTGGAGAGATAAGGAACGGGAGTGGATACTGAGGTGGAGGGATAAGGAGATGACATTAGCATGATGTAGGCCCAAGAGGATGGGTGTTATAAGGAGGATAAATCAAAACTTTATAATAATGAAAAATAGTCACCACATAAAATTATCAGCGATCATAGTTTTGTTATATCATAACAATGTGCGCACAATTAAAAATGTTGATACGTTGATATGCGCTATCGGAATATCAGTGATTCTTAAAAATTGGAATTTTTAGACTGTTGTTTTGAAATTGGGATTTTTATTTCGAGATTTTGGAAAGGAAGCGGTGGTGTGAAGTGGGGCCCACATGGAATTAAAAATTTTAGAAAATGAACTACAACCACTTTACAATTTTGAAATTTTGGGCTTGGTAATTTATTTTAAAATAAGAAATTAGAATAAATTACCAAGATCCCGAAAAATGCATTTTTTTAACTATTCTACAATTTGGCTCAGTCATTTTGTAGGACCGCTAGTGAAAAATGAAAAATTAGTGAAAATTAATTAGACATTAACATTTACAATGAATGACTATTATAATTTTGAAAAAATAAAATATTATATATTTTGTATGTTTTTTTAACTTAGACGACAAAATGATCAAACTTCAAAGGGGTGTCATTTACAAACAAGATAACCAAATGAGATGAAACAGGTATCGATAGAAATCTTACAAAGAGGAGAATTCAATAAAAAAATAAAAATAGAAATCCAACGAAAATGAAAAAATGATTTTATTGAAGGACAATAAAGTAAATGAGAACCATAAAAAATGTCTAGCCAAAAGCTAATGCAAAGGGTCCCCATTATTTAAAGTAAATGAATTAAAAATGGGGGGTGTTGGGTTTTCCCTACAACAAGACTTAAGGACCAACATACAAGAAACAATTCAAACAATGATATCCAAAAACTAGATGAAGAAAATAGGTTTAGGATACTAACACATGTTTCTAGACCATACAGGGCATTAACAACTAGGGTAACACATTGTGCACAAAGGAACCATGTGTTACAACACATTGGAAAGTATTGGAAGTTTTGTTACATCAAGTTTTCTCTGAGAAAGACAATCCAACTCACAACAGAAACTAAGACACATAAAACTAGCATGAAAACATGTAAGTGACAAGAGTTCAATGTTGACATGATCTGATCTAAAATCGCTGGTAAATGATCTTAGTTAATTAATGAAGGTATTATAGACTTATGTGCTAGGGGATGTCTATGTTATTTTATGCAACATATCGATAAGATTGCGAAATACATTGAAACAGTAAGAGAACACAACAAGAAGACACATAAACACAACAAGAAGACACATAAACACAATAAATTTAATAAGGAGTTCACCCAATCCTCCTGGGCCATGTCTCCTGGTCTAGCCTTCAGTGGTGGCCTTTCTATTGCATCTTAAAGAGCAGAGTTTTACAATAGTGAGCTCAAATTGAGTCTCACTTAACAAATAATGATCAGTAGGGTTGTACTTGTATCCCCCAAGTCTCTAGAGTACATAGACTCCCCTTAGTGAAACTCGACCTCAACTGGTCTTAGTGGTATGAGCCCAATTTGGTACTCAATACCCGACAGGTATACACAGAGGAGTTGCTTGAACCTCTGAAGCCTTCTCTGGAGTTTACAAACTCTTAGACTCTCTCTCTGTCTCTCTCTGCTCGATGTTGCCTTTGCTCTCCAGGTCAGCTCGACTTCTCTGTTCTCTACAATTTTTGCTTCTCTCTCTTTGCTCTCTTTTCCTGCTTCTTCTCCCCGCTACTTTCTCTGTCTATTCGTGGCTTAAAGCCAATCTACTCCCTAACTGTTTGTTTCTGCTTCCCATCTCTATAGATCTCCTACCTCTATCTACTGGAATTCCTGTGCTCTGCGTCATCATCACTGTAACGCTTCATAGAGACGTGGTGTTATAGACATTTTTTGGCACTGCACCCCAATCATAAATGTCAATAAACTAAGGGCTCCTAAGTCCCTAAAAGTGTTGCTTTACTACCTGAAGGAACAAGGTCAGCTGATTACATCATCTCCCAGAAGTTCTCCACTAAAAACTGGTCAGAAATGGTCAAAACTGGACCATACTAAATACCCAATGCAGAGGGTGCGATGCATATCACCCTCCCAGTGTAAAGGGTGCGATGCATACTAAATGGCCCCTCTGTAGGGTGCGATGGGCGAGAATGGACAAATGGAAGAGATAGTTTGTGAGGTGGAAGATCATGGAATCTTCCAGAAGCTTCCCCTTTGACACTTACCTCTCTGAATTCGCCTAGGGATGAGTAAGAGATCATCAATCTCCAAGTGGAATCAAGAACTATCAAAGAGAGGACACTAATCAAAATCCTGGAAGCTGACTCACCCCCCTACAATCATCTATATATGGATCCCTCATCACAGAGATCCAGAGGCTGGAATCTTATATCTTGTAAGGAAGTGTTGTTGGTTTCCTGGTGCAACATCATAGTGTTTGGTGATCTAAGCTTTTCATGAGGTGAATAAGGGATTTCATGCTGAGAGGATGATACTAGGTCAGAAAAATTGGTTGTAATCCTCTTTTCTATTCTTGATATTAATAAAGCTATTCAATTTTTCCTCCACATTCTTGTATGTTAGATGATATATGCATTTGTGTGGTCAATATATATCTAGTCTTTTATTGTTTATGATTGTAGATCTTTGTTCTCCGATAGTATTATGTTGCTTTGATTCCACAGATTCTCTTTGAAGCTGGGTAGATGAAGGAGGAGCGGCAAAGATCTGTCAGAAGGGAGAGGAACTAAGCAAGGAATCAAGCGCAAGACTGAGGTTGGTGTCCTTTGTTCCCCTCTTATCTACTTCTCATAAATGAAAGCGAAAGTAGTTTTAGTTTGTTTGTTTCTAAGATTGCTACCAGTCTTAGTGGGACTAGCAGCTCCGAGTGGACACTATTCCCCGTAACAAAATGGCGACTCTGCTGGGGAGTGAATAGATTGTTTGTTAGTCTATCTTTGTTTGTTTTATAAACTTACAGACGGAGCCTGAAGTCAAGCCAGCTAGCCTTTGAACTGCATTTTTTATACAAATGCAAAGTAGATAAATGTTGATTCAGTCTATCTCCAGGTTTTGTTTATGAATTAAACAATCGATCTGCAAACGTTCTAATTTCCCTAAGTGGTGGCTCTAGTAACCTCCTTAGATCAACCCATGTGATTTACATTTACTGAACATCACTTACTCGACCTAAATCCCTGAACTGAATTGCAAATTGTGAGCAAAAACTAGTTAAAATTCTCGCACTGGTACCATCGCACCCTCCCTTCAAGGCAGTCTGTATGCATCGCACTTCCCATGTGCAGTAGGTGCGTTGCATACTAAATTCCCTGTGTGACAGGTGCAATGGTCAAGGAAGGTTAACTTTACCTTCAAAATTTTGTATTTTCTTCACTATTTTCAGTTCTATTCAGGAGTTTTGCTGTCTGTGGTCAGTATATCTCTGTGAAAACCCCCTTCTCTTCCATCATTCCACCTCTATTGTGCAAAGAACTGCAAGTGTTTTTATGTATTGTGCGCCATTTTCAGTTCTCTTTTGCAAAGAAGTAGCGCAGTCGAACTGTTGTTCCTAAATCTGAAAGTTTCGTAAGTGTCATTTTCTGTTATAGAAGAGAATCCCATTGTTCTTCATAGTCGATTGTACTGTTACTCTTGTATATGATTTGAATTAGTAGTTTTTAAAGTGTCAAAAAATAGTTTTCATTTCGAAATCGCAAAGTATCGCCCTTACCTTCACTTCATTTTGAAAAGAAATTTGTTAAGTATTGTCGCTTTAAAAATAATTTAGATTTGCACTTAGCTTTTTTATCGTCATTAATACATTAAGAAGGCTGAAAAAAAATACATGCATGTGCATTTGCATTTAGACTACTTGGTTTGATTTAGGACAATGCATTTAGTGTGTGCTCTGTGCTCTTTGTTGAAAGACTCTCAACTTTCTTTCCTTAGTAGCTAGGATTTTCATTGCCAAAAGAAGATTAAACAATTGGTTATCATCTTAGACTGCATTTTAGGAATTGTATACACATCACCCAGTGAATTGAAAGGAAAATTTTTAAACAAGATCAACTATAAAATAAATTTAATGAATCTAAAAATGCTTTGGAACCTAACATACAACATCTAGAGGTCTAGGCTAGAGACGTATTCTGGCATTGTAAAACCTGGTAACTGTTGTTTTCACTGTCGGTTGGGTGATTCCTCCACTCTGAGATGGCAAGTGTCAGTACGGATTTGTGCTCCCACGTACCATCGAGTATATTTTGGGAGACCACAATAGGCTACATCCTTTATCCTTAGGAAGTCGTGTCTGCCACCCTATCGATCACAATGCACTGAACACAGCATTCGGGAAGATTGAATGTCATACCGTAAAAAGTATTTTGCAGTTTTGTGATTGGTTTGGTAATCCCCTCTACCTAGATTTCCATAGAAGTCTCTTTCATTCCTTTTAAGACTTCTTAAAAGAAAAGGTCCATCTGAGCACTTGTCACTTCAGGCTCATTAAAAATCGAAAGCGACTAGAGTCATCTTTTGGTTTTTATCGACTCTTTAAAATTGAAAAAACAAGTTGTGTCAAAGCATCTAAAATTTATTTTAATCGGAATAAGATCACAAGTTCCCCCATTGGTCTTTAGGTTGAGAAAAATGGAGTCTACCAAGCAAGGATTTCCCCTTGGAGGAAATCCTAGTCCTTTATCCTCTTGGGGAGATGTTAGTGCACCCCATATGGCCACATTGTCACTTCCAGGGTTGAAAATTGGTTTGCCGGTATGGCTCTTCTCTACGTTTGTCGTTTAGAATACCGTAATTCCTAAACAGTCAATTCAGTAACTAGATGATACTAAAGTTGCCCCCCAACCTTCTACTTCGTCTGTTTCTACCTCTCCTCCTTCCTCTTCGCTTGATAAAGCTAGTAAAGTTAAAGATCAAGTTACTGAGAATAAGAAGAAGCGGAAAGAGAAGAAGGAAAAGAAGAAGAAGGAGCCAAGGGAAAAAAGGGGCAACCGTGCATCGTCTAGCGAAAATCCACACACTGCACCATCCAAGCCTAAATCTCCATGTGTCATTTGCAATGGAGACCACTATCACCGAGATTGTCCCTACATCCCTCGGATCTTAAGGGACTGGTCTCCTCGTTTGCACAATCTGGTGTTGTCAACCTCTGATGATCATGTTGAAAGTACACCGTCAACTAGTGAAAGCGAAGTATCTGGATAGAAAAGGAAATGTAAATTTTCTTGTAAACTGTGTGAAGGTGATCACGTCGTCCACCATTGTCCCTTCCTAGATGAAGCTAGAAGAGTTTTGGATAACCGTCCGGCTTCACGGCTACGGCTTCCTCCTGGATATGAGAAACTTTTGCCGAGTCCATCACTGGTTGAAAATCTGACTGACACGCCATTGTGGTCAGTCGAAGCGTCTATCATTGAAGATAAACCCTCTGAATCCACACCAGACGAAAGTCAAAAGGTCGAGGCAGCAGTTGACTCGGTCTTGCCTTCAGAAGGTCCATCTTCAGATGATACAGTCACTGAAGAGAATGAGAATGACACTGTTCAAATTCTTTTCGTAAATACAGACTCCAATGAACATGGGGGAAATCTACCTATTCCTTTACCGCAGGAAGGAAGTTCGTCAGAGTCGTATCCGGCCGTCTATTCGGTCTCGCCTCCAAGCAACCTAGTCATTTCCTTTGATTGGAATCTACTAGGCAAACCCCATTTACTAGCTAGTGTACCATTCTGAATCATTGTACAAGCTTACAGAATGGTCATGGCTGGTACCATCATAGATGAAGGGGCTTATGTGAGTATCCTTTCCTCAACTGCTTGGAAAGCGCTTGGTTCGCCATTGCTTTTGCATGAAATGAGAAATCTGACAGACTTTGACAAAGGAACCAGTCAATCGTTAGGGATCCTTCCCAATGTGCCCATTACTTTGAGAAGGAAAATTGTTCACATGAACGTGATGGTAGTCCAAGGACCCCTGGATTATAATCTACTCCTTGGGTGTGACTATATTTATTGCATGGGAGTTGGTATCTCCTCACTCTTTAGAGTAATGTGTTTTCCGCACGAAGGCAGAATCGTCAAGCTTGTAGACCAACTATCATTCTGTGGTTCACACATAGAAAGTAGTCAAATGCCATCCCTAAATGGTCTTTTCATGCAAGGAATGTCTCATCAATCTCCAGTCCGTCCACCTGATGAGCGCGAGTGATTCAAGAGGATATGACTGAAACCCAGGGGGCATGCATCCTGGTCTGTTTCGGCAGGAAAACCTTGGTTATAGAGTAGGTTTCTACAGAGGATATATGACTAGTCTGACACACCCGTCCATTTAGGAAAATGGGATTAGACTAGAATAAAATTCCTTCGTCAAAGTTATGTGAGTGTAAGCAACTGTGCCACTCACCTTTGTCTATTTCGGTAGACATCGCCAAGGAAGGACTTTATCTTCGACACAGATGGATAACTTTCATGGTAACCTAGGAATTTTTCGCTATACCTGGGGGCATGCAAACCTTTCCTCATGCAAGTGAAGAGCAACCATTTATTTTTTAAATTTGTAGGTCCTCTAATCCTTTAAACTCGTAACGCTGGTCGTTTCCTAGCTTGCATAAAGAAAGGATCTGGGGTAAAGCTTCAAAAGGTGCAAGCCCCATAAAAAATGGCATCTTAGATGAGATATCCTTATTATATGACTGGCGCGAGCAGTTTTAATGTGGAATTCAAGCTCGTTAAAAAATAAACATATGCAATGAGAAAATGTTTCCCCTAGAGTTTAAGCTCATTAAAAAATGAACCAATTTTCAGTAAATAACCATTGTGAATGCATTATCATCAGCTTTTGAGCCTTGGTCGTGTTCTCATGATCACCTCCACTCTGTTTTTTAGCCGATCATTCACCTCCATTTGATTGTTTACCCTTTCGAGGAGCATCTGCAAAGAGTGATTCTATTAGCCATCCTTGTGACACTGCCGTGATTGGAAAATTCCAAACCTTACCTGGAATCAGTTGCTACTCGAAATTATCACTTGTTCCTTGAAAAACGAGTCTCCTTTAAGCTCTTTTCAACTGACTCATAAAATATGAAAAGATCGCCAAGCGATTAGCCTCTCTGGCTCGTTAAAGTCATCAGAAGTGTTATCCCTCCTCTAGATTTTAATCTTTTTGGACTTGAGGGATTATTACACAAACAGATCGAGCTCTTGTCTTGTTCGGCTCGTTAAAACTATCGAAAATTCATCCCTTTCATATTATTTTACACTTTTTTAGACTTAAGGGATTATATGACGAAAAAGAATCTTTGGAGTTTCCTTTCCATCCCTTGCAGACTCTCTAAAATTAAAAAGGACCGAGTTATCTTTGTCGTTAAACTCATTAAAACCGAATAGTGACAAACTTGTCCAAATGGACGAGAACGAGTTTCACTGTCGCTAGGCTCGTTAAAATATAGTGACAGGTTCACCTGAAGGGCGGATTATAGAACAAGCATATGTTATCCTCCTCTAGCTTGACAAAAATAAAGGGGTACTGGTCAGCAATGACTGGGGAAAATTAGGAAGAAAACTTGAAAAAACTTTATTGGTAGCAAGTCGCTCTTGAACATGACACTTTCTCTCTGCATCCGAGCTAGGTTGGGTTGTTTCGTTCACTGGTCATATCACCATTGGTCCGTCATATCATCCATCTCTGGGGTTAACACTACCAATCCATCGTTAGTGTCGTCGATATGTTCAAGAGAAGTGATTCAGAGAATTCACCTGTGTCTCACCCGTTGCAATACATTCACACTCCATTCCTTTCATGACCGCCACCCTGAACCCTGTATCATCAGATCATTTTCACCTCCAAAATCATTTTCTTAGTTCCATGTCGTAGATGTGGGATTCATTAAGGCCCTCCTACGACGGATCACTTCTTGTCGATATCAACTCATTATCCAAGAAGTCGACATAGGAACAACCCTTTCAGTACTTTGAAGCTTGCATGCCTCAATGGCAAGTTTCTCACTTTGGGTGACAGGTTTACATTAATGGCCTTCGACCGAGAGATTTTGTGTGGTGTTCGATGCCAAGTCCTTTTTCACACCACATGAATTGTACTATAGTACCTTGAGGGTCATTGTCATTATTGGTGATTCCTCTCGTGCCTATTAACAGCTTACATCATTGGCTGGTAATCAGGAAATGTCGTTCCATGTTCGACTCCGAAACATTTTTCACATGGATTGACTTGTACTCCGAGTGAAGATTGAACCAGTTTTGAAGACCCCAGATCTAGTTTCATGGATCTAGGCTGCGATATATTCAGGAATATAAAGACATCAAATGTATATCATTGCCGAATAGATGATCATCCAAATCAAAGGATGATGAGTCCAAATCATCAGTCTGCTACGCAGACAATTGTCTGTCCTATGTACATGAAAATGAATTTATAAAGTTGAGCATGGGAATGCCCGCCTTAGCTAGATCATGAAAAATGTTGTGAAGATAATGTATTGTATTGTATCTTATTACAGGTCGCCTCCCAGCTCGAAAAAACTTCGGATCCTCATGATAAAGCATTTCACCTGACATCAAAAGATTAAAGACCTCATGCTTTAGGGGGCAACTGTTATAGACATTTTTGGGCACTACACCCAAATCAGAAATGTCCATAAACTGAGGGCTCCTAAGTCCCTAAAAGTGTTGCTTCACTACCTAAAGGAACAAGGTCAATTGATTACATCATCTCCCAGAAGTTCTCCACTAAAAACTGCTCAGAAATGGTCAAAACTGGACCCTACTGAATACTGAGTGTAGACGGTGCGATGCATATCACCTTCCCAGTGTAAAGGGTGTGATGCATATTGAATGGCCCCTCTGTAGGGTGTGATGGGCGAGAATGGACAAACGACAGAGACAGTTTGTGAGGTGGAAGATCATGGAATCTTCTAGAAGCTTCCCCTCTGACACTTGCCTCTCTATTTTTTGACCAGGGATGAGTAAGAGATCATCCGTCTCCAAGTGGAATCAAGAAATATCAGAGAGAAGACATTAACAATAACCCCAGAAGATGACTCACCCCCTACAATCATCTATATATGGATCCCTCATCACAGAGATCCAGAGGCTGGAATCTTGTATCTTGTAGAGACGTGTTGTTGGCTTTCTAGTGAAACTTCATAGTGTTGGGTGATCTAAGCTTTTCTTGAGGTGAAGAAGGGCTTTCTTCCTGGAGGATGATGCTCGGTCAGAACAATTAGTTATAATCCTCTTGCTTTTTTGATATTAATAAAGCTATTCAAGTTTTCCTCCATATTCTTGTGTGTTTGATTGTATATGCATTTGTCTGGTTAATACATATCTGGTCCTATGTTATTTATGAATATAGACATTTGTTCTTCGATAGTAGTATGCTGCTTTGATTCCACAGGTGCTCTTTGAAGATGGGTAGATGAAGAAGAAGAAGCAAAGATCTATCAGGAAGGAGAGGAATCAAGTAAGGAACCAAGCGCAAGACTAAGGTTGGTCTCCTTGTTCCACTCTTGTCTATTTTCATAAAGGAAAACAAAAGTAGTCTTTACATGTTTGTTTCTAAGATAGCTACCAGTCTTAGTGGGAATAGTAGCTCTGAGTGGACACTATTCCCGGTAACAGGTGGCCACCTGTTTCCTCATGAACTAAGTGTCAATTCTCTTTTGAATGGTCATTATTTCCATTGCTTCAAGATCACTCGTGAAACTATTCCCTCTGCCAAGTCATCGTTCATGCCTGATCTCAAATCTTATTTGCCTCAGTGTATTTCCCTGTCGAATCTGGTCATCCATTGGATTTCTTCTCCACTATTGATCTGGGGCCTCTAGATCCTATGGTCTTCGTCCATATCGCGTGGGTAAGTAGCATGACCTTTACCTGCGCGATGAGAGCAACTTTCTCTCTCATCCGCTGGACGCATGTCACCTGTTGTATGGAATCGCGTGGGACTTGGCCGAACTCATTTATCACCTGAGGGCCTTCTGATATCCTATTGGTTTTAGCGTGGGGCCGGCCTGTTGATGGAATCACCGATTTCCGCGCAGTCCTATGCTTTTCCCTGTGACCAAGCACTCAGGGCTTTCCTTCGTTGATGGGGACACCTTGCAATATGTGATTAGCACTAATTGCGTATCAGAAACTACCTCTGTTTCTGGATTTGACTTCCTGTTTTGCCAGTTTGTGCCAGCACGTGGTTACCATGGGCCAACTATCTGTGCGCTTTAACTGAGGGTCCTCGTTGCTCCGTGCTGACCACAAATTGCCATTGTCCTGAGGTTATTTCTAATAAGGTCGACGTCCATAGCACTTTAAAAATTTGGTATGAGTTTTACAGAGTTTAGGAAACTATAAGAGTCTTTAAGGATCCAATTCAGATCATGGCCTTCCCACTGATAAAGCTTTTGGACCACCAAAAGTTGTTTTTCAAGCATTGGCTAAGTGAGGGTATAGTTATCTCACTTGTCCAATCTCTATCCATTTTGCACTGCTTGGCTTTGAACCCTTGAGTCCAATCCTGAGGTACCCAACATCTCCCCTACGTGTTGTCCTCACCTTCCTGTCTAGACCTATGTTTTCCTACAGTTCATTGAGATATTCAGGTAACAAATCACCAATAGAAGGCAATTGACTCTGCTCTTCGGGATCTTCAACCAATGAAGGTTCAAATAGTCTCAAGTTGTCTGCATTAATGACTGAGTAGATGTGCATGTAAGCTGGTAAATCAAGGTGAAAAGCATTCTCACCAATTTTCTCCAAGTATCTTGAAAGGTCCATACCTTATTGAATTTATCTTTTTACCTTCACCTTGCATTTTGTCTTTGTTGACATACAGCCAGACTTGATCACCAACTTGGAAACTATGCTCCATCCGATGCTTGTCATGCCTTGCCTTGTATTTGGCTTGGCTCTTTTCCAGTTGTTCCTGTACTACCTAGTGAATCTCTTGGATTTGTTCAATGAATTTGGTTGTCTTTTCCACATCATTGTGTCCACCAACTGCTATGTCTTTACCAAAGACAAAATCCAAGGAGACCTTGGCATGAAACCAAAACAAGTCTCAAAAGGAGATCTCTGTGTAGAAGAATGTTTGCTCGGTTATAAGCATGTTGCACATAACATAAATGTTCTTGCTGCAATAGCCTCTGAGCAACTGGATCACTATCTTGTTGACCGCTTCCGTCTGCCCATCTGTTTGTGGATGAAAGGCTATGCTTTTCTTCAGTTTGGTGTCCATCAGTTCCCACAGACTTGACCAAAACTTCCCAACAAATCGGGTGTCTCGATTAGATACAATGGAGGTGGGTAATCCAAAATGAACCCATATATGCTGAAAGAACAACTTTGTAGTTTATTTAGTTGTAATCTATTTATTACAAGGTATCAAAATACACATTTTGCTAAACCTATCCACGACAACATATAAATAGTCATGACCTTTCCTAGATTTAGGCAGTCCTCCAACAAAGTCCATGGAAACACTTTCCCAAGGATGAGAGGAAACTGGTAGTGGAGTGTACAAGCCTATCTTTCTATTGTTGGGCTTGCTTTTAGCACACATGGTACACCATCTTACATATCTATAAATTGTCTTATTCATTTTTGGCCAATAAAAAAATCTTTGTAACTGTGAACCGTTTTACTTACCCCAAAATGACCTGATATTAGAGAAGTGTGTGCTTCTCGAATTATCTTTACTCTTTCAGTTTGTGGAATGCATAGCTTCCCACAATGATACAAGAGTTGGTCCTTAATGTGATAATCCAATTCTTCTACTCATTTTCCTTTCACTTAAAGTTGCATATACATCTTTGAAATCTATATCTTGAGCATATTGTTCAATGTAGCACTCATGCAATATTGAGTTATGCTTAAGTATAGTAGATGCATTTATAATTGGTCTAGATAACATGTCTACAACTTTATTATGTATGCCCTTTTTATATCTGATGACTAAATGGAACTGTTGTAGAAAACCCATCCATCTATAGTGTCTTGATTGCTGCAACTTAGTTTGGGAGTGTAGATATTGAAGTGGTTAATGATCAGTATGTATAACTGTCTCTTTTCCCATTATGTAATGTTTCCACTTTTTCACACTCTGTACTAATGCATACAATCCTTTATCATATGTGGGATAGCTAACTACTATAGAATTAAATGTCTCATAATGATAACCTATGTGTTTACCATGCTATATCAACACTGTTCCCATGGCATAGTCACTGGCATCCATTTGGATTTCAAATGGTCTTTGAATATCAGGCAGTGCTAGTACTAGTGATGTACTAATCTTTTTTTCAAGGTGTTGAAGGCTTTTGTTTTCCTCCCCACTGAAACACCTTGTTCAATCCTGTTAAAGCATGTAAGGGAGCTGCAATTAAGGAAAAGTTACAAATGAACTTTCTCCAATATTGTGCTGCTCGTAAGAAGCTTCTAACTTCTGTAGCAGATTTGGATTTAGGCCAGTTTATAATGACTACCACCTTAGAGGGATCTATCTTCAATTCACCACCCCCTACTATATGACCCAAATAATTCAAAGATGTTTTGCCAAATTCGCATTTTGAGAGTTTAACATAATGTTTTTCTCTTTTCAAAACATCTAGTGTCTTCTTAACATGCTTTAAATGTTCCTCCCATGTTTTTCTAAATATAATAATGTCATCCAGATATACAATAACAAAATCATCAAGAAAAGGTCTGAGTACATCATTCATTATTCTTATGAAAGTAGCGGGAGCATTAGTTAAGCCAAAAGGCATAACCAACCACTCATACAATCCCTACTTTGTTTTGAAAGTAGTCTTCCATGCATCTTGTTCTGCAACTCTGACCTGATGATATCCACTACACAAGTCTAACTTGGAAAAATAAACAGTTTCTTTCAATTGATCTAATAGATCATCTATGCAAGGAAGGGGATAACGATTTTTTATCGTTATCTTATTCAATGCTTGGTAATCAATGCACATTCTCCATGAGCCATATTTATTTCTTACCAAAATGATTGGAGACCCACATGGTGATCTGATAGGTTTGATGAACCCTTTCTCGAGCAATTCCTACACCTGCTTCTTGATTTTTGCATTCTCTAAAGCAGACAACCTGTACATTCCAGTGTTAGGCAATGGAGCATCTTGCAACAAATTAATATCATGCACTATTTCCTTTTTGGGTGGCAGACCTTCAGATTCTTGAAACAAGATATCATATTCTAAAACAACTTTTTCTAAATTAGCTTGATGTTTAGCATCACAGCCCTCAAATACATTGGTTTTATCAAGTATCTTTTCCTTTACAACCATCAGTAAAAATTGTTTGCATGAATTTACAATTCGTTTCATCTACCCTGAGTTTATGAGAGTATAATTATTGTTGAGCTGATGAGCCCTTACAAAGTATTTGATTCCATCTTTAACGAGTAGATACTTGTTCTCAGCTCTATAGAAAATAGCTTTTCTATCATACAAGTAGGGACTTCCCAAAACAATTCCACATATATCCAAAGGAACTATCTTTAACTCAACCTCATCTACAAATACTGACCCAAAAGAAAACTTAAGTTTACATTGTCTAGTCACTTGTAGTTGGGCTTTATCACTTAACCAACCTAATGGGTATGGTTTCTTGTGAGGTGTAGTCAGTAATCCCAACTTATTTACAATTGCTTCAAAAATTAGATTTACTTGTGAGCCACTATCAAACAAAGTATCAATATTTTGATGTCTGGAAATAACTCGAATATGGAAAAGCTCACGTCTTTTTCTCTCATTTTCTTCACCATTAATTGATTGTGCATAATTACTAGTAGAGACTTCATAATTTTTACCTTTTATACCTATGGCTGCAATGGTTGTTTCATCTCCTAAGTCTGACCGCAAATCTTTCTGAATAGCTACATCAATCTTCTTCTTCTTGCCCTCGAACTTCTTAGGTCTCAGCTCCGGATGCAACATCCGACAGTGCTTATCATAATGCCCATCCTTCTTACAGTGAGTGCATGAAGACTTGCTTTCTTTTGCAGTGTTGGCCTTCCTCTCTTTCCATTTCTATTTTCCTTTCTCCTTATTCTTGCTTGCAATGGGCTTGGATGATCCCCCAACTTCTAGGTTCCCATTCTTTCCTTTAGCTTCTAGATGCGTAGCTTGAACATATACCTCATCTATACTAGTGGGATTAAACATGAGGATGGTGTGCCTCATGTAGCTATGTAGACCACCTATGTACTTCAATAGAGTCTCAGGTGAGTCTCATGAAATTCCTAGAATCAAAGCTCTTTTCCTAAATTCTTGGGTGTAACCTTGTACAATTTTCCCTTTCATTGGGCGAAGATTTTGCTAGCTCATCATGGCCTGCTGCATAAGCTCGTGGATAGAATTGCTTTTTGATTGCAAAAACAAATTCACTCCAGACAGAAAGAATCTTACCATGTTTTTTCACGTCAGCTTGTGTCCTTCCTTCCCACCATACCAAGGCAGTGCCTCTGAGGCGTAGGATGGCCAGCTAAATCTTACTCTTGTCTGAGTTGATACTCTAAACTCTGCAATAAACATCAATTTGTCTGATCCAATTATCTAGCTTCTCTGCATTCAACTCTCCATCATATATTGGTAAATCAAATTTAACATCTAATTTAATAAAAGATGTCTTCTTTTCACTTTCAGGGCTATTAGGAGGCATGAGAAATTTTTCTTCTTTCCCTTTGCCTTTAGAGTGGTCATGGAGGAGAGACTCTTCTAATCCTTTGTCTTGGTTGGAGCATGATGAGCCTTCATCTTTGTTTCCTAAAGTCCCTATACATTTATTCCACCATTGACTTCAAGGTCATAAAACTATCTATGAACTGGGGATCTTATTCCAAGGGATTTTCTTATGATATTTTCTTCTTGGAATAGACTTCCAATTTCTGGATTAGTTTCAACCAACTCTCCTTCTCCTAATTTAAGCTTTGATCTAGTTAGCATTCAACAAAAAAATCCAGCACAAGCTTGTCTAACCTTAAACAACTTAGAAGCTCTGATACCACTTGATCTGAAATCACTTGTAAATGATCTTAGTTTATTAATGAAGGTATTATAGACTTATGTTCTAGGGATGGTCTATATTATTTTATGCAACGGATCGATAAGATTGCAAAATACAAAGGAACTGAAACAGTAAGAGAACACAACAAGAAAACAAATAAACACAACAAATTTAATAAGGAGTTCACCCAATCCTCCCGGGCTATGTCTCCTGGTCCATCCTTCAGTGGTGGCCTTTCTATTACATCTTAAAAAGCATAGTTTTACAACAGTGAGCTCAAACTGAGTCTCACTTAACAGATAATGATCAGTAGGGTTGTACTTGGATCCCCCAAGTCTATAGAGTACACAAACTTCCCTTACTGAAACTCGACCTCAATTGGTCTCAGTGGTATGCGCCCAATTTAGTACTCAATACCCGACAGGTATACACAGAGGAGTTTCTTGAACCTCTCAAGCCTTCTCTAGAGTTCACAGACTCTCAGACTCTCTCTCTATCTTTGTCTTCTCGACGCTGAATTTGCTCTATAGGTTAGCTCAGATTCTCTATTCTCTACAATTTTTGCTTCTCTCTCTCTTTGCTCTCTTTTCCTGCTTGTTCTCCCCTCTGCTTTCTCTGTCTCTTCATGGCTTAAAACCAATCTACTCCCTGACTATTCGTTTCTGCTTCCTGACTCTCTGGATCTCCTACCTCTGTTTGCTGGAATTCCCCTGCTTTGCATCATCATCACTGTAATGCTTCACAAAGAGGTGGCCACTTGTTTCCTCGTGAACTGAGTGTTAGTTCTCTTTTGAATGGTCATTGTTCCCGTTGCTCCAAGATCGCTTGCAAAACTATTCCCTCTACTAACTCATCAGTCATGCCAGATCTCAAATCTTATATGCCTCAGCCTATTTCCCTGTCAAATCTGGTCATTCGTCGAATTGCTTCTCAGCCATTGATCTAGGGCCTCTAGATCCTATGGGCTCCGTCCATATCGTGCGGGTAAGTAGCATGCCCTTTACCCACACGATGATAGTGGTTTTCTCTCTCATCCACTAGATGCATGTCACCTGTTGTATGGAATCATGTAGGACTCGACTAAACCCGCTTATCGCTTGAGGGGCTTCTGATATCCTGCTGGTTTTAGCACAAGGCCCGCCTTCTGACGAAATCGGCGATTTCCGTGTAGTTCTATGCTTTTCCCCATGACCAAATTCTCGAGGCTTTCCTTCACTAAGGGGGACGCCTTGTGATACATGATTAGCGCTTTAGTGCTAATTGCGTACACAAACTAGCAAAATGGGAAGTTCGATCCAGCAACAGAGGCAGTTTCTGATAGACGATTAGTGCTTTAGCTCTAATCACGTATCAAAAACTGCCTCCGTTGCTAGATTTGACTTCCCATTTTGCCAGTTTGTGCCAGTACGCGGTTACCATGGGCCAACGGTCTGCGCTCTTTGACCGAGGGTCCTCATTGCTTCATGCTGACCATAAATTATCATTGTCCAGAAGCTATTTATGATAAGCTTGACATCCATAGCACTTTGAAACTTTGGTATGAGTTTTAGAGAGTTCAGGACAGTATAAGAGTGTTTAAGGATCTAATTCGGATCATGATAAAAAAAAAATCAAAGGTTCATGATCTAGGAGATAAAAATAAAAACTAGGAATTAAAACGTTCCCCAATAGAGTTTCCAATTATGCTATAGGGATTTATGCTTAGATGGAAAAATGAGAAACCCTCTCAAGTTTTCCCATTACATAAGGAAAATCAATGAAGGGATCTATTGTAATAAGGCTAGATGTATTCAATAATGTAAGTAATAAGCTATAATTAACCAAGTAGAAGTGAGAGATAACCTACTTATCCATTCATACATATCAGCTAGAGAAAAATTAGTGTGGTTGAGGAAAGCTCCTCAGTTAGCTCCAATAGAAAAATTTACACGCCAAGAAAAAAAATGTGATCTTCACAACATATAGACTTTATAAATTCAAAACACTAGGAAATAACCAACAAGGTATCATTAAATGCATTAACAAAAAACCATAATCCAAATCGTTACAACATAAGCACAAGAAGCATAAACATTAGACAATGATATGGACGAACTAGTAGTAGATATATATATTAAGTTAATGAAGGAAGATTACAACCATAATCAGGGGTAGCGTGACCTCCTCCAACTCTTCGCTCTTTAATCTCTCTCTTAAACAATATGTTCGCAACATAATAGTTCATGAATTCTGATATGAATCTCAATGGCCTAGCCTCCAATATATAGACAAAGGGAGGATGGAAATACTACCAATGTTTCCTTCAATTCACTTTGGGAAAATAAAATACGGTGGAAGATGTTTCCTCTACTTTATTGCTTTCTCCCACTTTAGTATGCTTTTTTAGGACATGCAACATCAATGGATGACCTTGAGGCAATATTTCTCCACATTTTTAGACTTTACTTGAGTGAACAATTGAGTCACAGTGAGTCAACTCATGATTTTTTCTCATGGCTATGTGAAATTCTAGTAACGCGGGATCCATGAAAATACAATGCATTAACACATAGGTTAATGTTGGTTACTGGTCTATGGCCAATGTTATAATTCTCTAGTTTGTCTAGCAGGGTGCTTTATAGTCTCAAAAGGCCTCAAATAAGGATTTATTCTAGTAAAAAAGATGATCTTCTCCTCTAAGATGATGAGGAATTTTCCTATATAACAACCTCTCTTGCTCTTTCTGATGAACTTAGCTTCTTCTTCATTTGATTCACAACATGATTCATTATTTTATTTCTTGTGCTTGTATTCTAATTTGAAGGTTGATTCCTTTGTTGTAGTATTAACATTAGAAATCGTCGTCTCATAGGTAGTAAGAGTGCCAAGTAGTTGCTCCAAAATGAGAGATTTGAGATTTCTCCTCTCCTCAATGGTCGAAACTTTAGGATTAAATTTCTCAAGGAGAGATATCAACACCTTTTGAGCTACTATTGTATCTTTTATCTCTTAATTAAGACCTCTTATGGTATTCACAATTTCATCAACTCTAAGAAATAATTTAGTAATATCTTTATCATCATGCATCTTCAAAGACTCAAATTTCATTCTAAAACATTGAAATTTGGCTTACTTTACCTTACAATCACCTTCATAGAAGCTACTCATCTTGTCCCATATTACTTTTGCAGTAGTGAAATACATGACCTTGGTTAGTTTAGATTAAGTAGGCTAGCTACCAGAGCATTCATAACTTTAGAAGTGCATGTAAATGAAATCTTCTGATCTCTAGTAATTATGAATTGAGGTTCTTCATATTCTTCTTCCATTGTGTCTAATACATTAGCACCAAGATATTGAATATAGATTTTCATGCTTACTTTCCAAAACCAAAAGTTCACTTCATTAAACATAGGTTCCCTATTGGTGAATCCTCCTTCTAGGTTTTCCATAGGCCTTGATCTTTCTTCCAGCTATTAAAATGATTTGAGGTAACAATGCTCTAATACCAATTTTTAGAAACCAAGACAATATTGCAAAGTAAGGGGGTGAATCAACATTCTAAGACATTTAAAGCTTTATTTCACAATGTAAAGAATACTACGACACCAATAAACACTTCAGCAACCATTTATATAAGAATCACAAGAATAAAAAAAGAAGCACGTATTAAACACATATATTCTTCAATCCTATCTTCAATCTATTTTACAAAATAAAGCTTCAACTTTCTCTTACAAATTTCTTTGAGTCCAACCAGAAGGAAGCTAATACTCACTAATTTATCATCTACTAATGAAAGGAGCTACTACCTATAGTTTATTGGCTACCACTAAAAGGAGCTCCAACCCCTAATTTATCAATTGCTACTGAAAGGAGATACTACCCATGAATATTTACCAACCACTACTAGAAGGATCTGCAACCCCTAAAATGAAAGTTATTGTTGCTTCACCTCACTGATTCATCTTTCATGCCATTTTCAAGCTCAAATCATGAATAACACTGTCTTTCATAAAACAAATCAATCTCTCCTCAATAACACACCCTAATCACTAGAAAATCACTTGCAACAGTCTTTGATGATTGATCAATTCACAACACACACAAGTAAAATAAACAGTATCAACAACATCAACAACCTTATTTCTAATTCAATTCTTCCAATAAATAATTAGATCTAATATTTTTATATTTATAAATTTTAGTTAAGTTTAGCTCTTTAACATGCATGATTTCATATTTTTCATTGTAACCACCTCTCCTATATCTACCTAATTTCATCGTCTTGCCCAAGGTAAACATGAGATGAGGGCTAATATGACATGACTCGACATCCTAGATCACCTTAGGAAAATGAAGTCGATAAACCAATACTTTACTGACTTTCCTCGGGTGCTACAAGACCCGTAAGAGCTAAACCACCCTTCTAGGTCCCCAAACCCTAAGTTAACATTCTTTTTCACTGATATAAACTCCCATACATTGGCATAAAAAAGCCTGAATTTGACTGTAACCCTCGAGTCACATGCATAAGTCTGTAAGGGAGCAACTACAATTCTTTTTACCTAGTTCTGTGCCAGTGACTGCTAGATGTAAGCCACTTTTTTAGGGCTAGTTTCCAAACCACTGCCCAAAACTTGATGAAACTTTCCAGAACAATAAATGGCACATGAAAATATACTCTAAGAGAAAACTTAATCAAGGAATTGACCTAACAAGGCCTGACCATGAAAATCATTTTGTCAAACACACGGCGAACATGAAATATATAGGTAATGAATGCATATCTAAGCATAGAGATCTAAATCTTATCTGTGAATCATCAAGAAGGTATAATTCCCTCTCATAATATATACAATAACATTGATTAGGTGATCCATTTAATAACCATTCACTTACAAATCAAAACATGAGAAGGGCATAACTTGAGTTTGTCATGAAATATTGCTTATAAACAACATATAACCAGGTAAATAAAAATGATAGAATAGCCCTTAAATCCACATAATATCAAGTGTAGTTACTTATGAGTTACAAGGGAAAAGAGCTCTTATCAATCATATGAAAAATCAAACCAAGTTAGGGACTTCCAGGTACCACCCAACCATAGATTGGGTTGAACAAAATCTTTATTTTAGCTAATCACCCTTGTTCCATATTCTAAGCATGAATGTGGGATCACATGGTATAAACAAATCCATAAACAACTAAGAAAACCCATAGGTTAAACCACCTCCACCCTTACACTATCGTCATCTCACCTAAACCCGTCTCAAGATCATAAAACCAAACTGAGTTTGGATGCCTGAGAATTACTTCACCATCCCTTGAGGAATTTTTCTATATTCACCCACTTGTTGATGGTTTCTCGAAGAAAACCTTCTCCACCCCCAACCCTTTGGATTTTTCTTAGACCACCTAACCTAGATCCAAAACCTTTCAGAAATCCAAAGTTCAACCAAGAATGAATCCCATCACACCATGGTTATCCGAAAATGACAAGGTATGGATGAAACCACTATCAAACGTAGAAAAACCCATGCCCTTGACAGTAAGAGAACCAAATACACACATCAATATACCATGCATGCACAAATCGATTGTGAAATCACACATGCAACCTGCTACTTGCAAGTATGCCCATTTAACCCACTAGATCCAAACTTTCCTTGCTTGATCCTTGCTTTCCTTGTCCTTCTTTTTCTTTATTGCTTGCTTTCTCCTCTTGGTGCTCTTCTCCTCTCTTGACCAATTCCAAAAATAAACTTACAAAAGACTACGAACCAATCCTTAGAATCCTTTTTATTATTGATGACTCTAATTTCTTCAATTTCTTCCTCATGCAAATCAGTGACCTTTCATCTTCCTTTTCTCCTATTTCCCATTATTTTCATAAATAAAATCTGAAATAATGCCTCTTTGCCTTTTCAAAGCCTTTTCCAATGCCTTTTCAAATTTCCCCTTAGCCATAATTGTTACACTGAAATTTGTCACCATGACTATCTACAGTTAATATGGCTCCATCAATAGTCATATTGTCCTCCTTGTCAAAGCCTCATACCTCTGCTCTTCATGTCAAACTTCAAAAAGAGAGAAAGTCACTTAAAAACATGTTTATCTCTGGGTACGCAGGTTCTCTCTAACTTGCCTGCGTGTACGCACTCCAAACACACTGTACCTGCGTACATGTACGCTCTATAAGCCAAAGGTTGGGTGCGTACCCCTGTAAAGGTCAAAAGGCGTGAGTTTCATATTTAAAAAGTTACTTGTGGTCACTTCTAGAGCCTTCTAGAAGAGTGTTTGACGTGTATTGAGCGCCTCCAGATGGTTCATGAATCCCTATGATAGAGGAACTTATCCCATCAAGAGAGGAGCTACCCCATCCAAAAGAGGGAGTATCCCATTGATGTTGGAACTGAATAACTTCCTCTAGAATACTATAAATACAGGCATTGGGCCAGAGGAGGGGAGGTTGAAAGCTGAACATTCCAAAGGGTAAATGCTGCTGGAATTAGGACTTCCATTGTTGACTTGTGAGGAGAGATCACTATCCTTCCTTGTTGCCATATTGGGAGGGGGTGAGCTTGTCAAAGTAGAGGAAATCTCTTGTTGGACCCTGGGAGGAGCTTGCACAACACCAAGGCTCAGGTTGTAATGGTTCCTTTTTTGTTTCCTTAATACAAATAAGTCCATTCTTCTCAATGATTTGTTGTTAATGAATTATTCCATGTACTCCTTGGTCTATGTGATGAATATGCTTTGTTTTATGATGAATATTCAGGTGTTATGTAATCGTTTGCTTTGTTAGTGTATGCAGGTCTTAAAAGTGAAGGAGGAGCTCATCTGGATCAGCAAGG